>APFE031320394.1:9766-33115 GCA_000404065.3 Pinus taeda | reverse complement strand
TTATTAATCATAGGTGTAGCATGAGGGTAAAGAGTAAGCTGCTTGGTTTCACATCCATTAGAAATTGTCATTCAGCCTGATCTACAGCTGATGAAAGCATCTGCTATAGCCAGCCAACGTCTCCCCAAAATCAATGGATGACCCCCCAACTTTGTTTTAGTCTCTAATACAACAAAATCAGCTGGGTAGTTCCAAGATTCAACTGAAATTATCAAGTCTTCAATGACTCCTTCAGGTTTGATTATGGAGCGGTTAGCTAGCTCTAGAATGGTTGGGGTTTCTATAATTACATTCTTTAACTGCAATAATTGTGCGGTTTCAAGTGTCATAATGTTTATTGCGGCACCTAGATCTACTAGAACTCTAGAAACAAAGTTTTTTCCAACCTGCACTGTGACCGTAGGATGATCAGGGTCACCATATTTCATAGGGGGGTTTTTACCTGTCATTAGAGCAGCTAGATCACCCATCACATGGACTGTGAGGGGATCTTTAGCTTTTCTTCCAGGTTTCTTAATGCAAATATCTCTAACGGTTCTAGCATAAATTGGTACATCTCCCAGTGCTTGTAAGAGTGGAACCTTAACATATAAATTCTGCAATTCTCCTAAAAGGTTAAAAGCAGGTGGCTCAAGTGTTTTGGTAAGAGCTAGGCGTTCAGGAAACGGTGGCTCTGTTGTTTCAGCAGTCTTATTAGAGGATGATTCAATTGTTTCAACATTGTTATTAGATGACTTTTCTTTTCCAGATTCTTCTTTATCAGAGTCAAAAGAAGTAATGTCATCAATAATGGGTTCAGCTATCCTCCCAGAGCATAAATGAATATCATTGCATTGCATAGGGAAAACAGGTTGGTTTTGAATATCAATTACCTGCAGAGCTTTATTGTTATTTGGGTTGCGGTTAGGTTGCACAGGCAGCTGGGGTCTCATTGTCTGATTATTCGGTGGAGCATTTGATGGTAAGGAGAGAGATTGTTGATACTGGGGAAATTGGTTTGGAAATGGAATCTGCTGAGCTATCCAATTTGGGTTCTGTTGATTAAAATAGGATTGTTGTAGAGCCCAGGGATTACATATTGTAGGATCAACAAAAGGGGGATTCGGTTGCTGCATGGGTGGGAAATTCATTTGATTAAAGGGTGGGTATTTCATTTTATTCAAGGGCGGGTAATTTGTTTGAAAAGGAGGATGATTGTTCCAACGATTAAATGACATGTTAGAATTTGTACCTTGTCCTCGTGGTTGACATTGCCTCCTTTGTGTCAACAAGTACACTGCTTCAGCTTCTTCTTCAGTTGGCTGCAGTGCTGCTTTTATTCCTGGCAAAGAAGGGCATTGTTGGGTCTCATGGTCCTTCTCACAAATGGTGCAAATTGGTACCTTATCCAGTGGACATTCCCTTAACGGGTGTTTTTCTCTGCATTTAGAGTAGAAAATAGCCAAAGCAGCTTCTGCTTCTGCCTGCTTCTTTTTAACCTGCAAGGTATCAATTTTTGAAGCAAAAGAGCTTAACATTTCAGTTTTAAATTCTTCAAGTAAGTTACCTATTTTCATCCCGTGTTGCTCCTCCACTTGCTGATTTCTAGACTCTTGAGTATGTATTATCCTTGCTTTTTGGTCTGCTTGCTGCTCCTCTTGAACATCTCTTACAGAGGTTGACAATCTCATCATATGATTACTTAGATATATCTCCTTTTCCAAGCATATTCAACATATCTAAACAATCATCTCATACCGATTTTAACAATATTGACTCAATAATGTCCTTACTCATATTCGGATGATCAGATCGCTGCAAATTATACTGTAGTCTTTCCACGAAGTCTTCCAGATTTTCGTCCTCCTTCCTTTGTCTTGTTCGGCAATAGTCTTGGTATTTGGCCAAGAACTTTTCTTTTATTTGATCCCAAGTTGTGATCACATGTCTTCCCAGGCTCATGAACCATCTTAATGCATTTCCTTTTAATGTTGCTGGAAATAAATTCAAATTTTGAGGATTAGTCACATAATCATAACTCCTATGCAATATATCAAACTCAAACAAAAATTCATCAGGGTCTTCAGATGATAAACCTTGGAAATTAGGTAGGGCTGATAATGGAATGTTCTTCATAGGAGTTTCCCTTCTAGGAATATCTTCAATAGGGAATCCTAAGGTGGATAGGGAATTTTCCCCTCTTCCTTCTCTTCGTCCCCCACCAAAGGGTCCTTCATTATTTCCTTCCATTGGTTGTTCCCCTGTCTCACTTGCTCGGTCTTCAGCGCTTTCTGTAGGGCTTTCAATATCCTGAACCGGTTCCTCAACTTCAATATCTTCTATTGGTTCCTCAATATCTTCCACTGACTCCTCGATTTGTTCTATTGTCTCTTCGGCCCTTTCCGGTCCCAATACTTCCTCCGTTTCGTAGTCCGTTTGGAGAGAGTGTTGCGTCTGTGGCCTTCGAAAGCTTACCTTCTGTGATGTTTCCGCTTTCGAAATAATGTTGTCAATGAAAGTTTTCTTCCTCCTCTACCTTTGCCCCTGCCACTTGTAGGGTTAGCTTTCCTGCGTCCTTTCATGCATCCTGTACATCTAAAGGAAAGTCATTAATACTTTTAAAATCTTCGGTCGCCTTCCCTGGCAACGACGCCAAAATGTTGGTCACTTTAATTGCTTATTAATTTAAACAGTCGAGTGCCACATAAATTGTCAACCAGGGAAAGTCCAATTATTTCAACGGTGACTACGTATTGTATGTACTTAATTTTAATAGCATTAAAAAGCTGTAGTATAAACAATTCACACTTTGTTAAACCTCTACTTTGTGTTACAACAATTATAGTCTGTTGCAGAAATTGAATAAGAACAGATAATTGAGTAAAGAAAGTAAATCTGTGAAAAGGAAACAATGGTTGTCCTGTAACAAAGGATCAGGACCCTATCCCTCAGAGTAGGAACATTCAACACCTGCCTCTGTTATCCAGTTCACCAATACACTCTGTAAATCCTAATCACTGGTGAGGTACTCATGTACAACATCAATCAAGAAGAAAAACAGAGTCTTAGCAAAAGTAAATTATCATCAGAAGCGATGCTCGTAAATGAGGTATAAACAGAATTCGCACACAACACACAACAGAAAGAAGATGTGTGAATCTTGTGATGAAGGTGGGCCCTGTCCTTCTCACAAGATTCCCCGGGACACAGAAACTAAGTTAAAATACTCATAACAGAATTTTATTCATCCATCAATATACCATATTACAAGAAAGATTCAGTCTTGTCCTTTCGCTACAATCCCTGTGTTACAGCTTGTTCCTCCTATGTCCCCCCCTCTCTAATGTAGATGTCTCCTCTTTATAGAGGAGACATATATTACAAAAGATTTTCAGTATAAATTCTAGTTCATCCCTTTGTACAAAAATAGGGAAATCAATTCCCGTTAATAGAATGTTGTTACAGTAATGTGGATCATGAACGTTATGACCAATGTAATAGTTTATTCAAATAATCGATCGGATTCCTTTGTTGTCGCACTTCTGGTACACAAATCTCAACCATTTCCTTTGAGATTCATATGTTTTCCTTGTTGTTTCAGCTTCGAGGTTCATGCTGTTTCCGCTGTTTCAGCAACTGCAAAATATAGTCCTGCCAGCTTTAGGCAGTTTCAACAATTGTTCAGCAACTTAGTCAACTTCAAGGATCAATTATAAAGATAGCATGATTATGTGTTGAATAATTAAACATATAGCAATGAGAAGAGTTACTGTATACCTTTAGAATGATTGGGTCAACATACTAACAAAGGCTTTCAACTATGAGTTGAAACGGGTAATATTATGACAAAATATAGGGTAAAAAATAGACAATATGGGGTCCTAACAGGGAACATCTTTGATTTCTTGGAGAAGGGGGATCTTTACACAAATTTTTCAATTCTCCCAGAAGTTCAGTTTCTTCTGGGGTAGGCTGAAGTGGTTGTGCTAATCTCTTAGGAAAGGGTGGATTTACTTTGAGGTTGCTTTCCTCTCTTTATTTCTCAACCTCCCTATGTGGAGACGGAGGTTGGTTATCAGGGAGAATTCTCCTAGATCTTAGGTTGATCTCCTGGATTTATACAACATAAGATGGGTATGATGTCTCTCCACTGTAGACTTGTTGAGCCTGCTTATTGTTCGGGTTCAGCTTTGGCTGGGCAGGCGTCTGGGGTTGATTAGGTGGAGCAGAGTGTAGGAGTTGTGGTTGGGTAGGTGGTGGAGGCAATAGGGCTGGAACATTGTTGAATTGGGGCCTCCACCCATGGGGTGGGGTATTTGAGTAATGTTGTCACTAAACATAAGGTTGAAATGACTGGTTGGATGGATGGGAATGATACTGAAATGCATAGGACAAAGGAGGGGGTGTAGACCAGGAAGGATGAGTAGGGAGTCCCCAACAAGGTATAGTTGTGGTTTGGTTGGGGTTTTAATATGCATGGGATGACCCTTGCATACTCTGTTGGTATGGTCTAGGCCCAGGTGGTCTCCTTTGGTTGATGTAGCAAAGTTCCTCAATGACCCCTTCAGCTCCTTGATATACATCTTTGAGTCTAGGTAAAGAAGGGCACTTTTTCGTGGAGTGGTTTTCTTCACAAACCGAGCAAATCTTAATATAGTTCAATGGAAATTCGTTCCTAGGATGCCTCCTGGTGCATCTAGGACAAAATATGGCCAGGGCTCTTTCTACTTCCTCTTGCTTCTTTTTGATGTTCATGGTGTCCAATTGCAAGGCAAGGGTTTGCAACATATCACTTTTGAAATCTTCTAGCATATTTCCAATTTCACCCTTGATGGATGAGTTGGAGGATGATGTACTGGCCATAGGTTGACTACCCCTACCCTTTTTCTTGGTTGCCCTAGAATGGTTTCTAAAGATAGTCTTAATATCCTCATAGGGTAATTGGTAGATATCTCCTCCTGCTATCATATGTAAGGTATCCAGAATATCCTCCCTTACTCCTCTAAGCAAGACCAGCTTCAGTGACTCAAGGTCAAGTTTGCACCTGGCCCTTTTGTAACTAAGCTGGAATCTTTCTTCATAGTCTTCTAAGGATTTATCTTGGCCTATGGTCATCCTGAAAATATCTTCTTTAGTATCCTTTGACCTATAATAGTCCCTATATTTGTTGTTAAAAGCTTGTTGCATCTGAGCCCATTTGTGATGCTATCTCCAGGTAAACCCATGAACCAATGCAATGTTGCATCCTTGAGGGTAGATGGAAACAGTTTTAACTTTTGCTCATCATTTGTATAGTCATAGGTTCGAAATATAACAAAAAACTCAAATAGGAAAGTGTCAAGGTCCTTTATGGTTAGGCCATGGAAATGAGGTAGAGCGGAGGGGCTTATATTCTTCATCTTAGTGTCCCCATTGGTCTCCCTGATTGGAAAGGCACCCTCAATTCTCTCTCTATTTCCTCTGTCATTTTGGTTTTCAGCCATTGGATCAGTAGGAATGGGTTCTTCCTCTTCTTCTTCCCCTGTAGGTTCCTCAAATATGTAAGGTTGCTCACCTAAAGGTCCAATTGATCATCACTGAAGAAGAGAGAAGGTTGACTGTTGGATGCAGTGGGGGTATTTGACAAGAATTTTCCTGAATTATCCCTATTCCTACGAGGCATGAAAGGAAACTTTTTTTGGGTTGGTTTTTGTAAGGTTTTATTCAAATCTAGAAAGTACTTTGCAGAAATGAAATTGTTGTTTGAATGAAAAACTACTAACAAGAAAAACTACTTGCTGAATTGAAATTTTTCTTGCAAAATGGAGAGGAAAGCAAATAATGACAACTGAAAGAAAGGAAGAAACTAGATTACTCTTGCATAAATAAACTAATGGAAGAAAATTGGAGACTAGAAATAGAAGAAAGCAGTAATCACATTCTACTTAGACACCTCGCCGGCAACGACGCCAAAATGTGATGAGCCTAAGTATTGCAACAAGAATGTTGCAACTCCCAGGGCTACCAGCTTTACTTATCAACCTGGGGTTCATACAAACTTGGAGGTGACAGTGCTATATGCATAAGTAGAAGCAAAGGTCCAGCCTGTTGTCACTGTTTATCTAGCAAGAGACCCTTGGGGTTCCAAGCCAGACTTCTATAGGGTCAGAAGAAGCTTAATTCTTTAATGGAAGAAGAGAAAACCTATTCTAAGAGAGCGCTACTCTACTGTAGTAATGAAGAAAACATCATGAAATGTTAAACCATACCATAACCTAATTAACCAATTAAAAAACTTATGTTAAGCAGAATTTCTAAAACAACACTAACCTAATGTTTCTCTCTAAGTTGCAGAGGTAAAGAGTATTAAACTATACTAAGGTGTAAGCAAAGGAACTTAGATTAAATCTGTTTTCAAGCGGAAGAGCAATCAAAGGTCGAAATCAATGAAAGGAGGACGTAAGGGCGTAGTAATGCATAGGGACCATTAGATCGATCAATGAACATAAGATGGATGACGAAGATCATATCGCGGGAAAAAGAAACGTGCGGAAATGATGGAGCAGGTTTCTAAGGTGGTAAGTAGTTTCTCGTGCGCCCTCAAGGTCGTAAGCGAAATTTTGAAATTTCACGTGATTAGCCTTACTGAACGACACGTAACATGAGAAAAACCACTTTTCTCGCATGCTCTCAGGCGGATAACAGTCGTGCAATAATCAGTCCGAGATTGCGCGATAACCATTGGATCAGGCGGTGCTGATCAACGATGGAGATCGACCAAGCTAGTTGGCGATTGGGTGAAGCGATAGCTGTCGAATCAGGCGAGGTAGATCGATGGTGGGGGTTTAAAGCACATAAAGTAAGTGGAAGGCTTCACGTGAGGTGACAGTTGAATAAAAATAATGAATCGGACGATGGTTGTGAAGGTTTGTTGTGGATCAGACGGTGAGGAAACGATGCGTGAAGAACGTGCTGAAGGAGGTTTTTAAATGAAAACGACAGAAAAACAAAGTGAGGGTGAACGAGTAACTGCATCAAACAAAAAAATCCACAGCTCATGTGAGAACCAGAAACCTGTGTTTTTGGGGTTGCTGAAGGGTCTCTTCCTCAAGTCATGGTCCCAGAGGGAGGAGATGAGGCCGAGACACTTGCACACAACCTTATGGTGACCTTTTTCTCCTAACTAACTTGTGAACTGAAAGAAGGCACAAATGAAAGTAAACTGAAGCACAACACAGATGAACAAAACTAGAAATCTATTTAAGCAAATGAACAAAACCAGAAAGCTAGTTAAGAAAATGAAGAGAACA
Organism: Pinus taeda; assembly: GCA_000404065.3. Classification (NCBI taxonomy): domain Eukaryota; kingdom Viridiplantae; phylum Streptophyta; class Pinopsida; order Pinales; family Pinaceae; genus Pinus; species Pinus taeda. The sequence goes on along the minus strand of APFE031320394.1, from coordinate 25,847 downwards.
AGAAAGCTAGTTAAGAAAATGAACAAAACTAGAAAGCTAGTTAAGCAAATGAACATAAATCAGGAATCTATGCTAGCATACATGTACAGTAAGGAGGATATTTGAATGCTCGGGTTGGGCCCTAACCCAAGAGCTTCAACCCTCTGAGTTAACTCTGAGCTGGCTCAGAACATAACTCATCTTTATCATGAAAACCATGGATTACATAACAAACTGTCACAAGACTTGCAACTCAGAAATAAAGTATAGTTTTTACAATAGAAGTCTGAATCCTACTGAGGTCCTAAGCCTCTCTACTTATACATCTGATAAACTGGTTTTTGTCACTCTCACTTGCTCGGTTGTCTTCTAGTCTTCAAAGTGATGGTTGTTTGCACTCCGAGCTGATGGAGGAATATTCGAATGGAGGGGTAGTAAATGAGGAGGATTTACATCCTATAATTACTCTTCCTTGTCCCATTCGAGTTTTCACCAAGGTCTTTGCCACAGTTCCTTGCTTATATCCTTTATTCCCGCATTACATGCACATTAGACCACAGTCAATATATCCAACTCTAACTCATCTCATAAACAAAATATAATCAAAAGTATGCAATAAGTTGTGAGAATAGTTGGTTTGACTAAGCTAGGAGGTGAATTAAGGCCAATGAAGGCCCATATAATTACCCAATGATGAGTCTCATCAATGGCTTATCAAGTCTTTGTCTTTCTTTTCTACTTCATGCACCTAGAGTTTCAATAGAGTAACTTCTTCCTTGAGTGTGAGATTTTGCTTCTCTGTTTTCTTCCATTCTTTGTTACTTTCTTCAAGTTCTCTTCTTAGCGACTCCTCAACTATTTTGGCTTCTTCCAACTACACTTTAAGGTTGTTGATGATTTCCTTTGATTCTTCATTCTTCTTATTAAGGCTTCTGGCATGTCCTTTTTCTATTTTCAATTCATCTTTCAGAAGTTTGATGTTTTGTTTTTCAAACTTAAACTCCTTTATAACTCTAACAAATTTGTTTTGAAATTCGATCTCGTTCATCTCGTTCATATTATTATTTAGAAGCTTCCTCCGTATATCATTTTCTTTGTTAGCGATAATAGGATCTGAAATCATTTCAATACCTATAACTTTTGTTAAATGCTTGGAAACTTTCTTCTTTGAATTCCACATCTCTACCTTCCAGCTATAAATTTGCTACTGAAAGAACCTGCTCTGATACTAATTCTTGGAAATACTAAGAGGGGGTTGAATCAATATTTCTTATCGATTAGTATTGTTTTTAACTTCACATAGCATTAAATGTTATTAGCATAAGATATTATAAACAATCATCAACAGTAAACAACACCATTCAATAATGTGCAATAATCAAGACGGTGGACACATATATTTTTTTAGGTGGAAACCCTTCCAGGAGAAAAACCACCAAATGCTTCTAAACATTTGGCTTCAAAATAATTACATCAAATTTTTAGTCTCCAACTAAAGGAGGCTCCAACCTCTAGAATGCTCCAACACCTTGTTTACCAACTGCAGCTAGGAGGATTCTCCAATGCCCTAGATCTCAAGCTCCAACCTAAAGGATGCTCCAACACCCTTTTTACCAACTGCAATTGGACGAACACTCCAATGCCCCATGCAGCATACAACTCACCCTAGCACCACCCTACCACCCTAAAGTGTTCTCTGGCTCCAACTTGAAGATAACTCCAATCACTTGCCTTTCACCACCCTGCCACCCTGAAGAGTTGGCTGACCACATTTTTCAATTTTCAGATAGGATCCCCCTGTGCTCTGAATCAATATAAGAAAATTGTAATGAAGATTCTGCTACTCTACTCGGTAAGTATATTACTATCAAATCCTAGCAGCTTCACTACTCAATAATGCTCAATCTAGTACCTACACAATCATGCCTCTACTCCATCAAAATCAAATCAAGCTATTGCACAATATGAACTTGTTCACATGTAACAAATGAACATTACAAACATCATTGTTAATATGTCATTATCACAAGAATATTTGTCACATCAATTATCGCAATCATAGTAGATAATCAAGCCAACATCCACAATGTTATCATTGAGAAATTTATGTACAAGAACCATTGTCAAGTACCAAAAGATACTAACAAAGGCCAAGTGCACTCTCATGTAAATCATTGTCACACCCACCCACAATAATTATGAACTGTCTAAGGTCACTGTCACATTATAATTACAATCATCACTATCATTTCAAGATTGTCAAGTTACTAGTTGTTGTAGAGAGTCATTGATCACAAATCATCATGTATATTGTCATGCCTCATCACTGTAGTTGAGTATCACATGATAAAGGCAAGGTTAAACTTTGATTGTTGTGTAATGCTGCAACAACTGTCTTGATGAGAACGAAATACCAAATTTTTACTACTTTGAGATGTAGTGAATGTGATGAGTAATAGTCCTCACTATAAGTAATGGTGTCCAATTAAAAATTGAATTATTATATAAGACATTGATTCAGTTGTTGTCATCTCAATTCTTACTATTGGAATCTTCACATAGAAAAATTGTTATCATTTACAATTCAGTCAATTCTAATTACCTCAGAATGACCAATTCTTTAATTTAGTTATGTGATTGAGGCTTCAAGTTATCCTTCCCAGATCTCTTCTATATTGTTGTTATGTACAATGTGTATTTAATCAAATATCAAGCTCATATATTAGTCAAATGTTACTTGCAAGCAATGTAATTGTTATACTCAACAAAATTGAAAGTCAATGATTGTCTTAGTGCACTTGATCCTTGAAGTTGTTCACTGAGGTATCATTTTGCCATTTCAGAATACTTAATGAGCCAATCATTCATATTTCCATTGCTTCAAATTGTGTCACAACTTGTATTGAATTGTCAAACTTATCAACTTCGAGGTTCATTGTATAGTTAAGGGTCATTACCAGATCTAAGAATAAGGTTATGTCATAGTCTTCCAAACCTTAGGTCACGCTAATTTATATCGAGATAGTTGTCACAAGACATTTATATATACCACTACTCAAACCCTAGATTTCTCTTTTACTGATGCAAATATGACCATCACCACACTTTGTTGAAGGAGGTTAGCATCATTGCGACTTTAACTTCAGTGACTAGGCTCAAACCTATGATGTCACAAGTTGAAAACCTTCTCAAAATTCATCAACTACTCAATCCTTATAAATGTCACTACTGTGTCACAATAAAACACAAGAGGATCATCTACAATTTTCTCTAGTTCATTGTACTATAGATTGCAGAGATAATACATCTTTAACCATCCCTAAATCTTCCTCAAGGAGGGTTGAATGGCCTAGTGGTCAAGATGTTCTTTTGTGCATTGATATAGGTATAGAATAGGTTTGAAAAACTTGCTTTAGGTCTGTTATAAGTTGATACACACTTTCCCATAATTTTACTGAGGTACCACAGAGGTGTTCAGAGGTCCTTTTCAAGCAATAATACACATACCATTTTGAGAGTCCAAGGTCTAAAATGATGAGACTTGGAGATGGTTCAGACCTATAAAATGTGTTCCGTGATGAGAGCCAAAGGTAAGAAGTTTACAATCAAATCCCTGTAATAAAATAATCCCAAAGAGATCCACAAACCAAAGTAAAACCAAAATACCCAAACCTTGTCTTCTAATTTCCTCGTTGCATCCTCAAGGGCTGAATTCCAAAGCCAAGAAAAACAAGATAGATCATTGAAAAATGTCATCGTTTTGACGGTGCATTAAGTCTCTTTTTATGGTTTTATTTGTAAGTAGGAGGGGGGCTTTCAAATACAAAAGTTTGGAGGATTTATTGGAGAGAGATTTTAGACTTTTAAATTTAAATTTTATTTTAAATCCTAAAAGCCCCAGCTTCATTTGATTAAGATAACTTTGTAAAACCATATATTGTCTTCACAATTAGTTAAGATATATTATTTCAATTTTGGAGAGGAGCCTATTTAGATTTACTTCCTTAATGACCTTTAGAATTTTTTTCTTAAACCTTAAGATTTGGAACTTTAAGCCCTTGTTAGAATTTGATCTTTTGACTAGGTCAAAGAGGTGGTGCCCTTATGGAGTTGGGGTTTAACATTTTGTTTTGATGAGGGATGTTGCTTGTAGATGCAAACCCACTTTGAAACCCTTCATACAATGGTTGATCTAGATGATAATCCCTTAATTCAATGACGAGGTGCCATGCCTTGGAGTTTTGACCCATTGACTAGGGTCTTCAACTTCAAACGTGAATATCTCTCAAACCAGGAGACCTCTCAGGGTGTGCCATATACCACTAGAAACATTTTGACAAGGAAAATCCAAAGATGAGGATCTCCAAGGTAAAATTAATTATTTTCCACTTAAAAAACCTTGAACAAGTTTGGGGTACATCCTTAGTCTAGAGAACCTAAACCCTAGAACTAGGGTTTTCAACCATCCAACAGTGGAGCTTCCAACTTGATGTAATTCAAAAAAATATTAAGAGAGTTCATTGACATAAATGACTAGTGTTTAGTCAAAGTCAAACCCTAGGGTTGACATTAATGACAACACCATTCAATAGTGTGCTAGAATAGTTCCCAACATGAGTCTAACAATGGGAAACTACACAATTACTAGAAAAAAAATTGTACTAGATTTCCAAACTCCCATGTGGTATTGGGGGTCTAATGGATGTATTTCATGGGGACTCATACAATGAACTATCATGAGTTGGAATTTTCATTTACAGGGCCAGATGGTAAGAAGGTGATTTTGAGAGGGATGCATTCATACCCACCCAAGATCATGACATCTAACAGGATGGAGGTGGATTTTCATCATGGGGATATTGCGTGGGTTGTAAAATGTTGCTTTATGGAGAAGATACCAGCATAGAGAGTATCCTCCTAACATCATGGCATTATTGCAGAGGCAAAAAAAGGTTTTCAGAGATACACCACTAAATCGACCACCAGAGAGGGGATTTGAGCACATCATTGAAATAGGGGAAGGGGTCCAAGCTATCATCACTACCCCTTATCAGCATCCCAAAGCATATAGGGATGAGATAGAGAAGGCCATATAGGCGTTGATGGCATTAAGACATATCGGACCTAGCTCAAGTCCTTTTGCCTCATCAATAGTATTGGATAAGAAGAAGGAGGGGTCCCAAAGGATATGTATAGACTATTAGGCACTAAACAAAAAGATCATAAAAAATCGATATCCTATCCCCGAGATCAATGAAATTATGGATATTTTTAAGGGGGCTAAGTACTTCTCGAAGAATGACCTCCACTTAGGATATCACTAGATCAGGGAGCGAGAACAGGACATGTTGGCCTTTTTCTGCACCTCCTAACTCTACTTCTCTTTCCTTATCACTGATAGTTTTTGTCAAAACAAGTGTCTTATTTTTTGTGTGTTCCTCAGAGCTATTGAATTCCTTATTTGATGAGACTTTTACCTTGGATGAGTTAGGATTCAGCTAACCTTTCCCTTTATCTGGCACTAGGGGAATATCATGGGGAATAGTTCCATCTTGTTGTTCCAGTTCCCTCGACCTCTTTCTTGAAGATCTTAGATCATACCTTTGGTGTAGCCTTGCTTGCATGAAATCTGCAACCTGTTTACAATAATCACCTATGTCCTCCTCATTTGCTGATGCTTCTCTATCATGACTTGTCTCTTGGTGAGCCATATTTTCGTGTTCTTCTTTAAAGAAAGAGGAATACAAGTTTCCCTACATCTCATTTGTATCCGATGATTGTTCATCAGGATCATCTTCTAAATATAGAGGATGAGGGATCTGATCGAGTTGGTCTTTTCTTTTACTTCGAAGTATATGCAATGGTGGCCTTTTTTACTGTGGGTTATAAACTTGGTTGTTACCTTGAGCATTCAGTTTCGGGAGACTCTTGTTCTCCAACTCAAGCTTCACCACCTTATGCGATAAACTCTTGATGAATTTATCCATTTCTTCCCACTTTAGATCTGGTGATTCTTTATCTTGACCAAAGGAGGATGTTTCTTATTTACCCCTTTTCTTCTCAGTAGGTTCATCCTTACCTCTTGACTTCCCTGCCGAGGTGAAATTTTCTTCTACCTCAAGAGCATCAACTTGGAGTTGATCCAAAGTGCGAGACTTCCTTTCTCTTAGGGTAAAACCAAAGTCAAATTCAAAGGCTCTCGCAAATACTATGCGAGAAACAACTTGAGGAGGCTTTATCTCACTAGGTAGGTTATTATACTGCTTATTGAACCTTTTCATGAATTTTGAAATATCCTCTTCTGGCTCCTTCCTTATAGCATTGAACTTTGTGAGGACATACTCATGATTTATATTTTCACACCACTTTTGTGTGAAATATTTTTCGATTTCCTCCTAGGTAGTGATGGAGGCATTAGGTATGGCTTTAAACCATTTTCTGGCTTCTCCATCAAGGGATTGTACAAAGAGTCTGAGGACCACATCTAGTTGTTCTACATTTATATTCTCAACAAAAGCACATAAGGTTTCAATGTGTCTTGGTGAAGTGTTTTCATCCTCCCCATTGAATCTAGGCAAAAGATTTAGGTAGTCTTGATGCATAGCACTTAGGGGTTGAGGTAAATCAAGAGGGGCGTATTTATTTAGTAAAAATCTCAGAACAACCATCTAAATTAACAGAGGGGGATAGATATTTTCAAGAGGAACTTGGGCCAAAACCATAGTGGTTGGAGTGGCTAGACTTAGAGTAGGGTATGTAAGAATCTTAGGAGTAAATTATGAGCAGTGAATGACAGCGGGTTGGGAGCTGGATGAGGAAGATTCAAATAATGATGAGATAGTAGCATAGGTAGTAGGAGTTTTCTCCTTCCAGACTCTTCTAAAAGTTAATTTCTCTAGGTTAGATATAGATGGGATTTTCTGCTAAGAGGTATTTGAGAGAGTATGAGGCTTTCTAAAAGCCAGGATGATAAATGATAATTGGATTTGTATAGTCGCCAAGGTGATAAGGATGCAATCAAAACAACTTTGCTCACCTACACAAAGAGTACTTAATTTGTTGTATCCCAGGGGAAAAATCCTTTAATAAGTTCTCTGGCAACGTTGTCAAAAGATGTTGTCACTTCCAGAGACAACCTCAGATTCCTTACAAGACCAGTGCCAAGAACATCTAGATTTTGTGTGTCTCATATGATTTTCAAGAAGCTGGAGACATCACATATATTTTTGCACATATGTCTTCATATATATATTTAAATTGACATGGGTTGGTTCATTCATCTAAAGGCATAAGCCATGTATTTCTGGTACTTCTTCACATATACAACTCATAGAAATATATGTATAAACTAGTGGAGGATGAGTAATTCAAGGACCTACAGTTTAATAAGCTTTGGCAAAGTAATAAGAGAAGATAAGGAGATAAAAATAACTCATCACATAGAGCTTGAAGTGTCAAGAATTCTACACTCATCACATAGAGGTTGAAGCATCAAGAATTCTACACTTATCTGAGTTACAAGTAGACATTATGGGTGAAATAGGATTAGGTGCGATGATTCACGGAGCCCAATCTTAAAGATATAATCTCAGATATCCATACAGGCACATGCATTAACAAGTCAATACAAATGAATATGTAAGAACATAAGAAACATTTCTAGCATCTACGATTACCTAAAATCAGAGAGGAAACATGAACATAATGAAATTTAAACAGGGGGGTAACATATTGTAGTACTCGAAGGAGGAATCACCACCATTTCCTTAATACTCTGAAAAACACATATCATAAAGTCATACAATCTTGAAAATAACATGTAGTTCTTTATTTAGGATTATGAACCTTTGTCAAGTGTTGCTTCCCACTATTTATCTGGAGACTGGAGCATTGAACAATAATTACAACAAAATATCTCAACTGAGCCTCAATTGTCAGGTCGACTAGCTGTCTCGGCCTAGAATGGATCTGTGGCCCAAAAAAGGATTACACAAGATTAATTTCTTCATTAAACGACAACACATTATAGGATAACAAAACAAGTCAACAATTAGATGGAAACGCCAACAAAATCTCTCTGTGCCCATACTGAGGATTGCCTTTTCTTAGGTTGTTGCTTGCCCATGGTCTGGCCTTCTATGCTACCCAGCTGAGTCTCGTCGCTTCTGCCTTTACTAATTGAATCATTGATTCTCCAGAACTGGGAGCAGTCAATTATCAGTTTAATGCCACAGTACAAAAGCAGAGGTTGCCTGGGTGGTACTTCGTCTTCCCTCAACATTGAGCACCATGTTAGATCATCAAGTCCTCCCAATCTTCCATGTCTTCATTTACTCTGTCAGTGTCAACCATGGTTTCATGTCACAAGGGGCCTTACTGGGTCAGCCCATGCCAATTTTAAATGCTGCATCTCCTTTCTTAAATGCCTCAATTGCCATCTCACCACACCTTTAAAGTTTTCATTACATTATCGCAGAGTTATCGCGTCAGGATTTCCCATTAAAAGTCCTTACAAGATGGGGCATTCTGATCCAATTTAGCCCCTTTTTCTTCACGTGACTCGGGAATATGACCAGGTGCTTAGTCTTCGGGCACTAGGGCCTTTGGACTCCCCTCTAGGGGTCTTTTTCTTTGTTACATAGAATCCCACATATCTGGGTTTTCTAATGCTCACCTTCAGTGCCTCCTCCTCAACATTGCGATCTCTGATGTGCGATGGGGTATGGCCTGCTTGGAAAAGATAAAGGAGAGTCTGTGCCCTCTATATTGTGACCGCCGAAATGATTATTGGGCCCACCTGGGATATCACAATCAACAATTTCATAGAATTGTCTTTGTTTGCACCCTTTGATACTTGCGATCACCGATATGCGGGATCGTCTATCCTGCTTAGCTCTTGCTTCTTCGCTGTCCTTGTGACCACTAGCTAGCCCCCCTATCAGAGGTTCTTTTAGCTCTTTATGTGATCACGTTCCACCCCCCTTATCGGAGCCCTTCAATCAGATTTTTTTTAATCGAAGGTTTAAACTTGATACAATGATTTTCCTCATCCTCTGATCGTTGATCTATGATGTGACATCATCCTTTGCCACATGTCACCTGGATATGCCCCAATAGGACCTCTAAAAATTCCAGATCAGGATGCCACGTGTCCTCTGTACTGCCACATCATGGTAACGCCAGCTACCCCATGTATTTATCAGATATAATAGTGTTTCGCCACATGCCCCTTGGAGGAGAGAGAAAAGGCCCGTTGATGCTTGGTTTTTCACTAAAATCCTTTGTTAAAATGATTTTGGCCCTCTTGGTGATTTTAAACTATATCAGAACATTTCCATTTCGCAACATTTTTAGAGTTGTTACCCTGCCGGCGTGCCGATTCGGCAATATGCGAGATCACTGGAACCTCCAGTCTTTGATATCGGTGATCGTTGATCACTGGTTTTCTCTTTGCTCTACTTTCCTCTTTGCTACCAGGGACCTCCAATATGTGATTTGGGATATGCTCCCATACCTCCGATCACTGATAAGCCGATGTCGGTGAACGTTGATTTCTGATTACTGATTCGCTCCTCTGCTTCTACTTTAGGAAACTCCAATTTGTGAGATATGAGATTAAACTTAAAAAATTTCCTTTGTTTTTTGGTTTTCAAGGGTAACTTTCAACCCGCTCTAACTTTTGATTTTGGAGTCCATTTGGGGAGTTCCATATACCGTTGGAAAGCTAATTTCGAGCACTATCTATTGGATGGTGTCCGATTTGGCTTTGAGTGATTATATGGTTTGGAGGCTAGCTCCAAACATATCTATTATTTTGTCCTCTTAGCACAACTAGAACTCTCTTTTGAGAAGGTGACAACACATTGCATGCCAGTAGCTCTCCTTCCACCTACATATATAAAAAATATATTTTCTCAAGGAAAGAAGATTGGCTTATAATGCAAATCCTACCTAGTCATTATGCATGTAATTCACCTTCATATGACTTCATGGGGACTGCTCTGAAACCTATGTGAATTATAATTGGCCTTCTGGTGTATATATATATATATATTATATATATATATATAATATATATATATATATATATATATAATATATATATATATATATTATTATATATAGATAGAAGAGAGAGAGAGAGAGAGAGAGAGACGAGAGAGAGAGAGAGAGAAGGAGATATACATAATCATACACATACACATACACATACAACACACGCACACAACACACACACACACCACAACACACACACACAAACACCACATATATATATAGATATAATAGATATATATATATATATATATATATAATATATATATAGTATATAATATAAATATATATATTAATATATATATATAGTATAGATATGTATATATATATTATATATATATTCATATAATATATATATAGATATATATTTATATTTATATATACTTTGTGAAACTACACTGAAACTTTGAAGTATATCCCTTAGAGCCATTTTTCTGAGTGTGACAGTTTTGGAAAATCAAAGATATTATATTTGGGTTTGATTCTCCTTTCTTGATAATTAGTTGAGCGTGTTGGCTTCTTTTACTTATTTATTATCTTATATTTCATCAAGTAATTACCATATTATCTGTGTATGAAGATCACAAAACAAGAGACACAAGATATAGGCACATGCCAGGGAAAAAATCCCTCTCAAGGGGAATACCCAGTCAAGATGATTATTCCTTTCAATAGTATTCTTTGAGATTATTTTCCCTAGATGAAGACCAAAATTTCCCTCCACACAATGTCAGCCTCCCAGATCTTCGACCCCTTCCAATGATTTAGACTAGGCAACAACTTCCGGCAATAACGAAATCTTAGGAGACTTCAATCTCCCAACCCAAACCACAAAAAAGAGAGAGTGAGACACAAAAATCTTAGTTTTCTTCCTCTCTATAGACTTCCCCAAACTCACACTATTTTCTACCTCCCGACAACAGACTTCATACTTCTCCATCTCTTCTTGAGATATCAAACTTTCTTGAGAATGAATTCTCCAAATGAGTCTGACCTCCTTGTATATATAGGTTTCTTGAAGGTCGAATGAGGGTCCTTAGGCTGACTTGATCTCTCTTAGTCTGGCATTATGTGGAGGGTACATAATTCATATTTGACTCGATACAAAACCTTTTTACATGATTCAAAAGTGCAAGAAGGGTCTCTTTGAATGTACAATGAATCTATAAACTCAATATTAATCCTAGGAGTCCAAAATGGGAACTTTTACTAATATAATGATGACCCAAACATGAAACCCATGCTTTAATAATTCATCGTTACAATAATAAAAAATTCTTTTCTTTATTCTTTTCACTAGTACATTACAAAATGACTAAAGTACATTGTTGAAGACCAAACATAGTTACATTTTCTAACAGACAGAGCTGCATGGGAGACCTTCCATTGTGATCTAAACCCTATGCTATGAATTTATCTTATGGCTTCAAGTTTACCTATCAACAATTATAATAGTGTGGTGTACTTATCAATAATTATTTGTAAAATTTGGTTTATAGCATTTGTATTATAGATATGGCCAAACCATCAACCTTCTCCCCTTATTGAAAGAGAGTATGCCCATAGGCTTTACATATAATACATTATAGATGTGATTTTTGATGAAAATGTTGAATATCAACAATATTTGTGCTAGAGGCATATTGCACAACATATAAATGCAACTATCATTAATAAATTATGGGAATCAACAATATTTATGCTAGAAGCATGTTATATGATATATAAATGTATGCATAATTAGAAAGCTATGGGAAATAATTCCATTCAAAGAATCACATCTCTGATGAAAATATAAACATACATAATGTCATTGAAACTAGATTTAGACTCAAGAAATTTACCATTCACATATTTGATGCCTATGAATGATGTTCACTAGTCAGATAGGATAAGTTGTAAGAAAACTAAAATTAAAAACAATTTCATGCCCTGTAATGAGTTAGCATGCATAGCATGTCATTGACAACTACACATGGCAACATGTTGTTAGAACGTGAGCAAGTGACAGTCTAATCTACAAAACTAGAAGCCATTAAATATAGGAACTTGCATACTTGTCAATTTCCATGTGCTTCAGAAGAATTTCTCATTATTGTATATGTAAGAATGCCAAGTATTTGTGCAAAAATGATTCCATCATCGAAATTCTATTCACTATCACATATAAATATAAGAAAACTCAACAGTTGTATAGTAATTAGTAAGAACATATGTCAACAAAACTTAACAAAATTTACTAGGAACAGAGGTGCAGAGGTACAATAGACCCACAATCAATATCTCAGATGAGAAAATTCTATTGCATAAAACAATAAATTTCGATCAAGATGCCATCGAACCACCAAATATCATTCCAATGAGTTTATAATGCAACAAGCTTGAACTAAGGAAATTAAAAGTCTTGTGGATACCATTCAAATGTTGTGCACAAGGCCTTTAAAATACCAGATCATTTTTGTAACACCTAGTGGTCTATGTTTAAGAAAACATGAGACCTTCAATCTTCAAGATAGAATATGACATACGTATCTCAACCATAAATCTTGCCTTATGTTAATATGACCTAAGGGAACTACTATCCAAGAGGTTTGTAAATTTAGCTCATGGATTGGTAGATAGTGTGTTGTGAGAGTCAAGCAATGACAACTCATACATTAGCATATGTTGAATTTAACTCTTTCATATGACCATATGTTGCAACAATCCTTTATGCATGTGTGATAGCATAGTGTTGGAATATTATTAGGTGACAAGTTACCAATGATATCATATGCATTAGCCTATGTCGAGTTTAACAATTTCATATGTTGCAATAATGCATTATGTGATGGGGTAGCACATTGTTGGACTATGAACAGGTGTCAAATAGAAACCATTTAAAAACATAAAATTGTATACTATTGTTACCTTGTGTTCCAATGAAATTCTCTTTATTGTCAACAATTATTATGTGGTAACGAGGGCATGCATCAGAATTGGTGCAAGAAGATACTAGAAACAGTGGTACAACAGATGACACAACAATCACTTTTAACCAATTAGGTGGTTGGCAGAAATATGCCAGACAGACAATGCCCTAGGACAATGACAATCCCCTCACAGAACTAAGTTATATCACAACAATGCCATAATTCTTAGGCATTACAAACCATATAATAGATACTAAAATATATGGTTCGTGAACTAATAAGATTTTTTAAGCAATAAGCACCATGTTATCAGCTTGAAGTAATGAAATCATGCAAATGTTATATATGAATCTTTTGAAGCATCAATTCACTATCTTGATACCTGGTGGCCCAAACTTAAGGAAAAATGGCACCTTTGTAGATATTGCATCATGTAAAGGTCAAGGAGGTATGTATATTGTTTGATTGAGGCATGTATCACCATCTGATTCAATAGTGCCTAAACTTATAGCATGTGAGTTGGAAAGACACTACAAATTGACATCCATTAGTCCACTTCTTTAATTAATAGTAAAGCATAAATTCACAACATTGCAATTTTGTAACCTTGCACAGACAAGTATATCATAGCCAATAAAACATTCAACAATGGGAATTGGGATTAGGTTCATAATTCTCCTGCTAGCCACTGACATGTTTCCAATAATGCAACTATCACCCCCTAGCTTGTGAGGCATGTCCCAATGACCATACTACTAGATACACTAGGGATTCTAGAGGTTTGTCCCGCCTCCACCCTTATGGTATAAAGATATTCAGTTGCAAACTTATTCAAGGATTCTAGAGGTAATAATCCTCCACCCATAAGCCAATGAGGGGATCTAGAGATTAAATTATTTACCCTCATTTGATTCAGGGATTCCAAAGATTTTCCTCCACCCTAAGATTGTTGTTATAGTAGCTCCACCTTGAGCTAAGAATCCAAAGCATACTTAAAATAAAAGTTGGTCTAGGGTAGCCTTGTTAAATTATAGAAAGAAAAGGCTTCACTTGACTTGTGCCTTAGTCAAATGGAAAAATTCAAATTTCCACTTCAGCAGGATGATTTATCAAACATTTAGCAGGAGTGATAGGACAAGTCACTCAGTTAAGTTAGTCAATTCACGTTTGTGGGAAAGAAGTAGAGTTGTGCATGAGTTGATTGCTAAGATATAGCATCTAGTGGAATTGTATTTAGTGAAACTCAATTATATGAGCTCTAGCCTAAAATAGATTCCGTATGAGTTCAGTTGAGTAGTTGTAATTGTTGTTAACTCACTGATATCTCAGTTAACTAGTCAATTTACTAAAAATGGCCCTATTCATGCATGCAATTTGAATTGCCTAGTAAAGTGGAGGAAAACAGCATAATTGTAATCATTACTGTATACTAGTGAATGTATAGTGTTTGCATGTAGTAGGTGAGCCATTTTCCTCAAGAGTGGTGCAAGGAAATAGGAGCTTCCTATTCTTTAGGAGCAGGAATTGTGCAAGGAAATAGGAGGAAGCAGGAGGCCTATTTTGGCTAAGTGTTTTCCATAGAAGACTCGGGAGAAGGAGATCAGTATTGCAGTGTAAGTTGAGCTTCAAGGATTAAAGTTTCATTGTAATAGATCATTTTTCTCATCTAATATAATACAAATAGAGGGGGTTTTCCTAGTTGGGTTCCCTAGTAAAAATTATGTTCATTGTGATTGAATGATTGTATGTGTTTCTATTTTCATATTTCCTTCCACATAAATTAGTAGAAGAAATTTGTTTCTATTGATTTCAATGATATGTCTTCAGTAGTTTAAAATTTAGAGTTATTTCTACATGGTACCAGAGCTATTGAAAACTGCATAGAAACTAGGTTCCTCATCATCTCTCAAATAAATTTTGAATAACAAATTTATGGTGAAGGAATTTTCTTTAGTGTGAGAACAATGTCTTTCAATTGATTGAGGCTTGAGTATGCATTGGAGGGAACTTCAAATTTCATTGCTTGGAAATATAGAATGGAAGTTGTGCTGGATTACAATGGATTATTGGACTATAAACAAACCAATATTCCAAAACTAGTGGCATCATAAGCACAACAACTAGCTCAGTGGAAGAAAGAACTATAAAAACCAGGTGGATTATCCTGAAGGGAGTCAAAGACCCTGTGGTTTCGAATTTGCATGGGAAGAAGACTGCTTTTGCAATGTGGAAAACTCTCATAAAGCTATTAGAAAGCAACAGTGGTGCTAAGAAGCTACCATTGAAAGACTAACTCAAGAACATTCACTACAACAAAACCAGCGATTTGCGCCAACTTTTAGTGCATTTTTTTTGTGATTTTGATGAGCAGCCTGGCGCTAAATCTGGCTCTATTATACAATTTTTAAAGCGTCCTTTTTTGCATCTGATTTTGCATCCTTTTTCACGCTAGATTTTGCATCATTTTTTGCGTCAAATTTTGAACCAAGATTTGCATCTTATTTTATGACAGGTTTTGCTTCTAGTTTTGTGTCATTTTTTGCATCTATTTTTCATTGTCTTTTGCTCCCTATTTTGTGTCATTCTTTGCTTCCATTTTTGCGCCATCATTTGCATCAAGTTTACACTGTAATTTGCTTCCAATTTAATGTCTTTTTCTGCATCCATTTTGTGTCAGTTTTTGCATCTAATCTTATGCCAGGTTTTGTATCTAGTCTTACACTAGTTTTTGCTTCTATTTTTGCACCGGCTTTGGTGCCTATCTTTGCACCATGTGTTGAATTTTATTTAGCACCAAATTTTGCATCCATTTTTGTGCCCATTTTTGCATCTTTTTTTGAACCATTTTTACGTCTACATTTACGTTTGATTTGTCTCCATTTTTCCCATCTCATTTTGCACCATATTTTGCGTCATTTGTTGCATCCAATTTTGCGTCGTTTTTAACACCATTTCTTGCATCCAATGTTACATCATTTTGAGCATCCAAATTTGCATTTATATTTGCATCTTATGTTGAGTCATGTTTTGTGTCCACCTTTGCATCTTATTTTGTGTCTAATGGTACATTCAATTTAGAGTCATTTTTTACGTCTACTTTTGTATTTGTTTTTGCACCAAGTTTTGCATCCAATTTT
>APFE031320393.1:0-11485 GCA_000404065.3 Pinus taeda | reverse complement strand
TCAGAGCTCTGATTGAAGACCAAAAGAAGCTCCTTGCTTTTGGAAAGGTATAATTTATCCCATAAATTCCAGTTCTTTTGAATTCTGTTAAGGCAATCAAATCTGATTCTACGTTTACTGCATCAGGAACCCAACTGTTATCTAGATATATTGCTGAAGGAAGCGCCACAGTTGACCCAAAAACAATTGGAGATGTCGATATGGGAGCCAATCATCGAGGCCTCTGACACAACTCTCATCACTGTGGAGTGGGCAATGTTCGAGCTCTCAAAGAATCCTCATTCTCAGGTATTAAAGCGCATATATATGAATGAGAAATACTTCTTACATCACAGGAGAAACATACATAGAAGTAAAATGAGAAAATGTTTTTATCCTTTATCCTTGGCTTGGTGTATTTTCTGAAAACCTCCTGGGAAAGGAGGACAGAGAACTCACAAAACCTCATTGGAAAGGGAAAGGACGACAGAGCACTCTGAGATGAGTCAATCAGGATTGGATTTACAGTCCCAGTTGTACCCTTTGCAGATACATGCAGGTTGTATGCCATGAAATATATATACAGGTGCATGTGAATCTCCATAGGTACAGACACATGTCCGGACTACCGCTCCAGGGTTTCGTTTGCAATTCTATCTACTCGTGAGCACTTCGGCTGAAGGGTTTCACCTACCAAGATTTCGACTCTGGGGTTTAATCTGGCGGACCTTGGCATGCAATTCTCCCGGCCATCATCTTTGTAGCCGAGTTGTGCCCTACACCGGTAAATCTAGACTTTAAACGGTTTTTTTTTAAGCTTTCTATTTCATTTGCCCCAGGGTTTCATTTTCCTCTTAAAACAGTTCTTTTAAAATCGATACATCAGTTATAATATAATTATCTGTTGGTAAAACTGCAATTTTCTATGTCATAGATTATCCCGGTTTAATTATTATTTTGAATGGGGCTGGATGGAATCTGAATTGACAGGCAATGGTCACCAAATTCTCTGCCATCTCAACCAGGAAATTACCAAATGCTCTGCGAATCCTAACCAGCGAGAAGACTATGGTAGCCATGAGCGATTATGGAGAGTACCACCGCATGGTCAAGAAACTGATACTTACAAACCTTCTGGGAGCTGCAGCTCAGGTAATCGGTGTTTAATATAAATTGGTTTTAAATCTATATAATCAGAGACGACCAAGGGGCGGAAGAATGACACATTTAATAGATCATAGTTGAATCGCCATAATAATCAAATCCAATGGCTTCTACAGCTTTGCAGGGCATTGTTCAGGTTCAGTTGGGTAATATTAGATCTGTTTGTTGATGACAGAAACAGAAGAGCATCCATTCCCTTCGAGAAAGTATGTTGCAGAGCATAATGGATAACATACATTCCCAGTCAGTATCTGCGGAAGGTGTGAACCTCAGGCAAATTTTCATCAATGAACTGTTTACATTTGCTCTGAAAGCGGTGAGCACTGAGTAGTATAAGAGTCTCGCTAACCTTTGTGGTCTATTTTTTCTCCCTCAATCTGCTTGTTCGGAAGTCTACATAATGAACAATAATGGCTTCTGTTTCCGAGAACAAGGTCATAGGCCGGGACATCGAATCCATATACGTTGAAGAGATAGGCAGTAATTTGTCTAAATGGGAAATCTACGAGATATTGGTAGCTGATCCCATGAAAGGTGCCATTGAAGTGGATTGGAGGGATTTCTTTCCTTATTTGAGGTGGGTTCCTTACCAGCACGTGGAAGAGAACATGAAACGAATGGACAGGAGAAGAAACGCTGTGCTCAGAGCTCTGATTGAAGACCAAAAGAAGCTCCTTGCTTTTGGAAAGGTATAATTTATCCCATAAATTCCAGTTCTTTTGAATTCTTCTAAGGCAATCAAATCTGATTCTACGTTTACTGCATCAGGAACCCAACTGTTATCTAGATATATTGCTGAAGGAAGCGCCACAGTTGACCCAAAAACAATTGGAGATGTCGATATGGGAGCCAATCATCGAGGCCTCTGACACAACTCTCATCACTGTGGAGTGGGCAATGTTAGAGCTCTCAAAGAATCCTCATTCTCAGGTATTAAAGCGCATATATATGAATGAGAAATACTTCTTACATCACAGGAGAAACATACATAGAAGTAAAATGAGAAAATGTTTTTATCCTTCATCTTGGGGTTGAGAACGAATTAGAAGCTGCAAAGAAGGAGTATCTACAAGCAGCAGTGGGGGTCACTAGCAAGAAGAAATTGCTGGTTCCAAAATTACTAGACTGGTACTCCAGGTATTTTGCAAAGGATGTAGAATCCCTACTAGATTGGATTTGTCTTCAACTCCCCACGTCATTAAGAAATGCAGTAATGGAGTGCCTGGAAAGACGAGGGAGGCCTGATGAAATGGTTTCACAAGGGATACAAATAATTCCATATGAATTTGATTTTCGATATCTCTTTGCTGCGTAGATGGATAGTATCTAGAAAGTATCTGTTTCTACTTTCATTAAATATATATACATATGTACATATCAAACTTGCTCCAAGTTCAAGCTTGTAATCACTGGAAGAATAATGAGTGAGGGTGATGACAGTTGTGTTATCATTGCTTCTGGAAGAAGAGATGATTATTGTGATACAACATCTCTGGGTGTTTTCTTCATGGTTAGCCAAGCGATGTGATCTCATCTTGATCCTTATCTTTCATATGTAAAGTAAGTCTACAAGAAAGAGCAGCAGCAGAACAGAGTGTAGATGATGGATGCAAGTGCTCTGCAATTAGGGTTTGTGGGAGATTGAAGATTGGTTATTCTGTTGAAAGTGATCCCTTTCAAGCAGACATCAGCCTCCTTGTTTACTGGTAGTTGAGTTATTTGAATTTCCCTCCCACATACATTGGGTTGGGTTGGGATTCTTTTTAGCTAAGAAGAGTATGTTAGTTTTGCAATCATCCATTGCAATCAACAGTGTATAGAGAAGCAGAGGACATAAGGTGAGGGAAATGGGTGCGTTGTCAAATGAATTGAATTGAATTGAATGTATCAGGGGGAGAGTGATAAAAAGTATTATGAATGAATTTGAATGCATTTTTACTAAACTTGAAGCATCACAAAGAGTACAGTGTTAATGAATGCCTTGCCACTGTCATAAATATTGTTTCCTCCCTGTATGGTGTTTCATTCAAGTCACACTGCAGATTATTTTTTATTTCCAAAACTAGGCTTTCTGGGATAGACTTATAGTTATTACATACACTTGCCTTTTATCCTTTTATTAAGGAAGTTGGTTGCTCCCCGGATCAAATAACCTTAGAAGCACGTACCACTATGAGATTGCATGACCATATTGCTTTCCACAAATTGAAAAAGGCAAAATACAACCTTTGGACCTGCAAAACATGATGTCCACAACTAGACTTTCTGGATAGGCTTATAAATTATTACATACATTTACCTTTATTCTTTTATCAAGGAACTTGGTTGCTCCCCTCCTTTTTGATGTCCACAACTAGACTTCCTGGTTTGGAGTTGCCAACAGTGTGATTCTTGTAGCAAAGAACAAGAACAGTACTGTGAGAAGGTTGTCTGGACATATAACGGCATTTATTTGGATGGGTCTCCCACATTTGGAGGTTATTCTTCTTTGATGGTTTGTGACCAAAGGTACAATTAGCTGTATGATTCATGCATTGCGATCAATTTTTTTTATTCAAAGATCTGGACCAAATACAGATTTAATCGTTGCAGCAATGACGGAAGAGAAGGGCACTCCTCCTCCTGAGCCCACCCACAAGCAACGAACATCAGATCAGGACCAGCCCTCTCCCTTGAGAAGAGGAGATGGAAGGCCACCTAAGCATGTCAAAAGAGAGCAACTTCCTGTTTAACGAGAGCAACTTCCTGTTTTTGTACATGGATTCGGATTCTGCTCAGGCCACCCCAGCTGGACTATTATGTAAATACAGAGAATTTTTGTTTAGTCGAATAGATGGAGATGAAATTCCATGCAGGTAAATTATCTATATATATGCATATATTCTCGGGAAGAAGCATCCATCTTGTCTGTAAAAATTGTATCCAGTGCGTTTCTGTTGATTGTTCAGCGATTGAATGTTTCCAATTGAGGCAACAATCCCCAAACTGGTGCTCATTTGTTATTTGAAGGCCCTGTAACATATGACCGACTGCTGAGAGCACTTAGCATCTGTTTCTGTTAGTGTTTATCAGTGAATTTTTACAGTTATAAAGAAGAATCCTCTCAATTTTTGTCCATTCCTATTGCAGAATATTGGCATTAAAATTTACTGAAAAATTCACCCCAGTTTTGTAATTTGGCGGTTGTAGTTTCTGTACAAATTCAATTCGTCTGTAAATGGGCATTGCAGTGGAGCTTCCATTGATTGTTTACCGTGGTTTGCTGTAATTGCTTTAGTAACAAAAAATCTAACATGCAAATCCAAGCTAAGGCCTTTGTAATACAATGGAATTCCAATTAGTGTTAGTCTTTCTGCAAGTTGGGATTTTTTTCTATTATATTGTAATTGAATTTCCATTAGTCTTTCTGCAAGTTGGGGTTTTTCACATTACATTCTAATTGAATTTCAGTTAGTCTTTCTGCAAGTTGGGATAATTATATTGGTTGAATTCATATTGATCTTTCTACAAGTTGGGATTTTTTCAATTATATTAGTTGAATTACAATTAGTCTTTCTGCAAGTTGAGATTTTTTTCGATTCTACTGTATTCCTTTTTTAACTATCTCAAATACAAATAGTCATATGAGCATGTGCTTCTTGGGTGTAAAAATATAATGGAGAGCGCTCTGTGTTACGATCTGTCAAGATATGACAGGGTAGCAGCTCTGACCACGAAATATATAATTAAATACATGGCAATCCAAACCCCTGATCATGATTATTTTATTCCTCCTGGCTATCCAAACCCCTGATCAGTGTAATTTTATTCCTCGTGGCAATCCAAACTTCTGATCACGGTACACTTTTGTGCAATAGCTTTTTTAAATTGTGTTCTGTGGACTACCATCTGAACCATAATAACATTAACAGGTCTAAAATTGAAATGTCTTTTTATTTTTTGGGCCCCTCTTGGGTGCTGTGGGACAACCATGATACCATTAATAAGTATAAAAATGAAGCGTCTACTGTAGGAGTAAGATAATGGTTATTAGTTTTTTTAGTTCCAAGGTTAAGGTATAAAAGAAATTTATTTTATATATATATATATATATTATCACTTTTAAATTGAGATATATATGGATAAGCTTGGGATGTTATACTAACTTTTTTACTAAAGATACTGATCAAACCAAAGTATATTTATTTTGAGATTAGTGATATTATGCTTGACAAAATGAGTAGAGTGCATATACAAAGTTAATGTTTTGGCATAGCCAATATGTGCCAATTTGTATGGATATTTTTATGATTTTTACAATATTTTGCTTTTTTGGACTCTTGTTGATTTTAGCTTGACGCTAATGTTTGCAAAAGTTGTGGAAAATAGTATAAACAACAGTTTTGCTACTCTCTTGTAATCTATAGACCCCAAAGCTCCTCATAGATCAGATTTCATTATGTAACTGAATTTTGCAATTCCAATTTAATAATCCTATCGGCCTCTCTTTGTACCTTTTGGGACAATTGCTAGTGTATATATGAGATATACATGAAGGTAGTGTATATCATGATATATATATCTATATATAAGTGTGCATATTTTAATTAATATAATATTGAATGTATTGTTATTGTTGTGTTAATAACACTTTTATATTTTAGTATATGGGTAATGTGTAGATGTAATGTAAGAAAGTTTGTAAATATTTGTACATTTGGTTTAATATGTTGAATTTATATTAATATGTCCAATTTATAATATGTAAATTGGTAAATTTTTACATATCCATTAAAATTAATATAAAGTCCAAGGGAGATGTTGTAGTTTCCTTAAATAGTAAAAATTAATCAAAATAATAAAATTCAAATTTGTTACATTGTAATCGTGTTTCTATTAATAAACTTAAGAATAATTTTTTAGATTAAAAAAAATCATAAAATAGTCCACGGGGTTTTGGATAGATGGTAATTGGGTGTTCTATTAAGTCACTCACTCGAAGTCATTGGTTCAATTCCCCGCCTCGAGGTGATATATTGGACATGATAACGAGTTCTCATTACTAAGTACCTTTCTCTTTGATGCCCTTGGGGTTAGGCACGACCACAATTGAAAAAAAAGGTTAAGATCCATTTTACCTTAATCTAAAATAAAATAATGATTATGTAACAATATTTAAATTTAATTAATTATAAGCACATAAACTTACAGTGTAACAATATGTTTAACCTCTCGTCCACTTTGACATAGATATTATTAACTTGTAAAAAGACTTTGTTACAATATCATGGTTCATGAATACAACATGCCCAAAAACTCTCTCTCATTTCACACTCAAAATATTTTATAAATGTTTTATTTAAATTTAACTTTTTTTATTAAATTTAAAAGAAAAAAATAGTATTACTTTTGAGATATTTCTACATCTCTATCACATAAAAATATATAAGATATAAATAGTAGTTATAACTTAAGATCCATTTCACCATATAAATTAAAATAATAATTTTGTAACCACGTGACCGAAAACCATCCCTCATTTCACAATCAAAATAATATTTACAATTAACCAAACTTTTGACCATAGATACTCACCCCACTTTATCATGGATATTATTAACCATACCATATCATGGGCCAATACCATGGCTCATCAATACCACATGCCCAAAATCCATTCAAATTTCACAATCAAAATATTTTATAAATAGTATTTTTTTAATTTAATTTTATAACATTTTTGGGACACCAAATTGGTGTATAATACCCCCTGTTTGGGACCAAGGGACCCAAGTCTATGAAGCAACATATCTACCCCTTTTTTGAACTGTACATCAGGAAACACCTCTCATAACTTAGCCACTTGTTAATGTCCGTATATTATTATCTAAACATTTATTATATATATATATATATATATATATATATTAATATATTATATAATTATATATATATATTATTATATATAATAATAACATTTTAACTCAATTTCTACTCTAAATTTTTATTCGTGGGCATTCTAGCCAATCCCACGAACTGAACAATGTGACTAAATAGGGTGCTTGGAAAAGGCCAATGGAAGTGTGGGAGGAAAGAGTATCCATTTTTTGTTCTTCCGGAAAAGTGGAATAAGAAAAACATTTCATTTTAAAATGTGAGGCCTTCAAAGAAAATAGGGAAAGTTATGTAGATATGCTGGTAGCTAGCTCTTGGGATAATCTATTTAGCGAGGGGTTTGTCAAGAAGTTGGGAGCATTTATTTTGAAGCTTCACAGAAAAGGGTCTAATACATCAAGCAGATGAAAAATCAATTTGTCCCATAGGTTATTTGGGTTTGTCGAGAAGCTGAGAGCATTTATTAGCATTTATTTTGAAGTGTCACAGAAAAGGGCCAAATACGTCAAGCAAATGAAGAAGCAATCTATTCTATAGGTTATCTTTAGCCTTGTGAACATTAAAATAATTTATTTCTTTCTTTCTTTGTAAAGCAGAAAAATCCATAATAAATAAAAACGAGCAATGCATAACTAATACAATGTGGATAACCCTATCACCATGCATGTGCTCATTATTTATAACATATGCTTGTTGCAAATGCTTCGATGTGCCAGAGAATTAGGCAACTTGCTTAAATTTTATTTAATTTATTTGTTTGAGATCATCTATGATACAGTACGTACCTCAGTACCTGTGTTTGAGTTGATCAACAATTCCTGCCACCTAGTTGTTGAAAATTCAAATCACAAATTGCTTTACCGGCATGTGGGAAAAACTAGAAAACTAAATCTTATTAGGAACAAACTCTCGATTATAGCCAGAGTTCGTTAAAACGGAGAGCAACATGTGCTCGAACTCAACATTAGATCCATTAACCAATATTTGGTATTCTGATTATTCATCAATTATCAGTTTGTTGTTTCGTCGTGAGTAGCCTGGATTAGGAGGCTAAGATGCGCCTTAATGCATCGTAAGGGGTCATGTTATGATCCAGTAGGATTAGCCTTAGCCACATTTTCATTTGTCAATATATGTCTATGGTGTACGTAGACTCTGGAATATGGCTCTTGTATATCCGACCTAATTTGCAATTTCACTAATTATTAGCAGCGTTTTCATGCGTTAATATATGTCTATGGTGTATATATACTCTGGAATATTCTTTTTGTATGTTTGACTTCAAGAACGCAATCTACAATTTCACTGGTACTTTCCACATCCGAGAGACAACCTCATTCCCCTACCATTTCCCTTTTTTTAGTGGAAATTTATTCTTGAATTAGTTACGATATATGGAAACAAAATAGATCAGTTAAGAACTTTTCTCTCTATTGGGTTCATGCATTTCTCGATAAGAAGAATCAATCGGTTGACTTCTGGCACATTGTTGACGCATTGCGTGGCACAAAGAGGTGCCAAGATAATAAAAACAAAAAGTGGGGGAGGGGAGGCCAAAATTAAAGGCGAAGGGAGGAGTGACCAAACCATAGGGAATGATCTATATCGAGGAAGCTTAAACCA
The DNA here is from genome assembly GCA_000404065.3 of Pinus taeda. Lineage (NCBI taxonomy): Eukaryota > Viridiplantae > Streptophyta > Pinopsida > Pinales > Pinaceae > Pinus > Pinus taeda. Next base: position 2,845 of record APFE031320393.1, on the reverse strand, counting down.
CGACAGGGGGTTGAGGAATGAGGGAAATGTGGGAGATGGATCAAGTAAGATAGGAAGTAGAGCAAGTTGAAGTGAGAATGGGGCTAAGTGCGATACATAAGATATGGGAAAGATTAGACGGGAGAGGAGAACGATGAGAGGAGGGATTGAAAAGTGGGAGAGAGAGGATGATCAAACTCTAGACAATAACCAAAGAAAAGAAAGAGAACCTAAGACCGAGGTTGGAAGGGGCAAGCATGAAGGAGTTTCATTTGGAAAAAGCAGAGAGGATCCTTGCTCCAAAACGAAACAATAGAAAAACACCATCATAAATAACGATGGGTATATTTTAAACAGAAGCTTACCATATTATTGCAATGAATGCCAATGCGGGAGCCAAGGGCCATGAGTGGCATTGATTCTTGATCATATCAAGAATCAAGGCCATAGTCTCATTACTCATCGTTGTGTGTGTAACTACCTTGGTACATAGACCTAGTCTCCTCCATTGTGTCTAATGACTAATGCACTTTATGAACTAACTTGGGAGTAATTCCAAGTGTGAGGCTAGTGTGAGGCTAGTAAATTATCATTAATGGGATCACTTTTTGATTTAATGTCCATTCATTTCATCATTAAATCTTGCATCTCTTACCAACATGAACTGAGGGATGAATACACCTACATGGTGGCCTATACTTGATAAGACATCAATTATGGCATCATAGGGGAGGGGCTATGCCACATCCACCCTTGTTTATGCTTGGTGGGGTGGTGGCCATGCCCCTCCCCACCTATCCCTTCTTGAACACCCCTTCTGAGGATCCTTATTGTGGATATTATTTATTTGATATTATTCATTTTGCATATGAAGAATATTATAGTGTCTCAAATTTTTTAATTAATTTTTGGTTTTTAGAACCATGAAAATGTGTAAAATGCATTCAAAGTGAAGGTAAATGGCTTTATGAGACAAAATTATTCGTGTAAAAGGGTGCTTTGAGCACTATAAAACCTTAGAAGTATTATGAATGACCACTTATGTGAGAACAATCATGTTTCATAGTGGTTAAATATCACACTACTTGACATGAAAGGGAACTGTCAAGAGGAATTGTGTATTAATTATTACATGACGAAAATTCCTTTATAAATACTTTAGATGTTAACAAGATTGAGATTTACTTTTACCCTTAGAGCTAAAACTAGCCTAACCAATAAGGTCATTAAGGCTTGTATGTTTCTTTCTGATATGAGGAATAGTAGATGAATATAAAGAGAAAAGTGGACACCAACTTGATCTTGTGCTAGTTTGTGGGTTGGAAGTTGGAAGATGGAAGCTATAATGGGAAAGGTGATAAGGCACTCAATTGAAGGGTCACCATAAACAAAATCATTTGTGAAGGAAATCAAATTAAGGAGTGCCTTACAAAGAGATTTTCCATAGAGCCAAAGGTATTAGGAAACCAGCGCACAAAAAGATAGAAAAGATAGATCAACGCCTTAGAATTCAACCTCTTCGAGGGGGAAACTTCCTTTACATTACACAAATGAAAATTTATTGGATGATACAAATGACTAAACCTCCCTTCTATATATAGGAGTCTAAGGGGTCACAATGTAATCAAGCCGACATAACAGTAATAACATAAGGGCACAAAAATAAAAATAGTGGGTTTTTATGGGGCATACTAATAACAATATGGGGACAATAGGGGCACAATAATAACAATAAGGGATACAATGATAATAGTAATGGGGGAATCACTAGTATTATAGGGTTCTAACATGCCCCTCTCCTTCCGAAAAGCGTTGTCTTCAATGCTTGAGTAGTTCTGGATGCTTTTGTATAAAACTCTCATCCTCCCATGTGGAATCTTCAGCTGATAAGTTCTTCCACTTGATGAGATACTCCGAAATTGATCGATTTCGTATCTGTCGAGTTCTTGTTTCTGTGACTGCTTCTGGTTCCAATATGATTTTTCCCTCCTCGTCAAGTTCTGGCAATATTGTTTGAACTGGGAGCTTGTCACCTATAACCTTCTTTAAACATGAAACATGGAAAATTGGGTGCAGTCGGGAAGCTACAGGAAGCTCCAATTTGTATGCCATAGTACTAATCTTTTGCAACACCTTGTACGGACCATAATACTTTGGTGATAATTTACTATCCTTCTTAGCTTGCTTAAGGGACATTTGTTTATATGGTTGTAGCCATAGGAATACCCAATCACCTACATCAAAACTTCTTTCACTGGATGTTGATCTGCCTGTTGTTTCATTCTATTTTGTGCCAACACGAGGTTATCCTTTAAGAGTTTGAGGACTTGTTGTTGATGTTCAATGTGATGTTCCACTGCCTGAACCTTAGAATTTTCTCTTAAATATGATGTGATGGATGGTGGTTGATACCCATAAAGTGCCATAAATGGGGTCATTTTTGTTGCTGTATGGAAGGAAGTGTTATACCACCATTCAGCCATAGGCAACCATTTGACCCATTGTGTCTGTTTATCAGATACGAAGCACAGAAGATATCCTTCCAAACATTTGTTTACTATCTCAGTTTGCCCATCAGATTGAGGATGATAAGATGAGCTATGAGCTAACTGAGTACCAAGACAAGAAAATTATTCTGTCCAAAAATTTCCAGTGAAAATGGGATCTCTGTCACTTACAATAATCTTTGGGTTTCCATGTAGCTTTTGAATTGTTTCCATAAATGCAGTAGAAATTGTACTGGATTTAAATGGATGTGCTAATGCACAAAAGTGTGCATACTTGGTAAGTCTGTCAACTACTACCATGATGACACTCTTTCCCTCAGACTTGGGTAAACCTGTGATAAAATCCATTGAAACCTCCT
>APFE031320389.1:0-12456 GCA_000404065.3 Pinus taeda | reverse complement strand
AGATATATTATAAAACAAAATATAGTACAAAAAATCTGTTGTTGCAGATCGAGACCTAAGGCAGACAGGCCAACAAACACAAGACACCAGTACTAAGATAACAAGAAACTGTAAAGTTCAAGATGCAAACCGCACACCACGCAGGGTGGCATAGCCATTTATCTGCTACGCATAGCGTTAACACAAACTGACCTTGAACTGCGCCACTGTAACGAGAAAACATTCAGGAGATGATAGAGTTACAGTCCAAGAAGTCCACCTAAACAGTTAGCAAAAACAAAAGAGAAAGAACAGACAGCCCCGATTTACTGCGGGGGCATCCCGAACCTGCTTGCAATATCCAAACCCTGTTCCAGGACGTGCTTGTCCACTCTTTCCTGCAGGGAACGATAATGATGAATTTCCTTCGGCGGTTCCTGCTGCTTACCAGCAGAGCTCGGGGGATCCGGACTCAGCGTCTGCCGAAGAAGTTTAATAAGCAGGGTTAACTTTTTGTTGACAGTTTCCGCGACCTCATGCACTGCCGAAATTTTGTTGTCTAACTCCTCACATATCTCATACAGACCTTTCAGTTGGGCTTCAGAGATGAGGTTCTCCCCTTGAGAATGCTGGTTCCCTTCATCCCTGGATTCCAGAGCTCTCGCCAAAAGGGTCTTAATCCTCCAACTCTCCACTTGAGTGCGCACGAATTGCGTGGCTCGCCTGGCGGTAGTGCCCGGGTCCATCAACCAGTCGACCTCCCTTGCTATGTCCTCCTCTGTGCGCGGTCGTTCCTCCTCCTTAACTGCAGCTTCCATATCAACAATTCGTCGTTTGTTTCTCGTTGTCAATCGGGTCTCATACATGCTCCTTGTAGTATGAAGCTCCTGGTTCACATTTTTGCTTCGACAGATTCCAGTAGACATGTTGCCCCGGTTATCCGTCTCTTGATGACCAGCACAGAACCAAGAACAATAGAAGCCTAGAGTAATACCCTTAGAAAGAGTAATGGAATCGTTGCTCCTCCTGTTTGTTAAATAGCCTTTCGCCTTGAGGTCTCCCAAGATGAGCCTCACCTCCTGAGATGTCGTGGGAGTACCATCCTCATCATTCCTATTGATGGCCATGAATGCTACGTGATACCTCCAGATCTGAAAATAAATTTTGCTTATACCTAGATGTATGTATTCGTGCCAAAAGTCCATCCTGCTAAGGAGGCAGCTGCAGTAGTCCCTTCGATATATCAAATTGTAGATATAATCTCTATGCCCCTTCCGTTGCCATAAATGTTGTCGCCGAACTTGTCCTTTCACCCTGTGCCAACTTTCACCTCTCATATCGTCTCCCGAGTGTTCCATTTGAGGTGCCGTAAAATTCTGTCGTTTCCCAGTTAAGCTCGGTTTAAATTGCATAAGTCTTCTCTTGCCAGCTGTGAGCATCTCTAATTAAGGCTCGGACTATCCACTTGCTGCCAACAGCTGTCCCACCCCCTGTCTTGATTGTCAATGCTATAGTTTGCCAAGTAATCAGCGAGCCCATTTGCCTTACGCCTCACCGTTTGAAAGACCAATCCTTTCATTTCACCAATTAACTGTGCAATGTTCTCCGTCACCTTGGCTAGCCTCCAGTGTCTCGTGGCTTTGCAAGCCTGAGTGCCTCCCTGAATTTTCTTTGCAACTGAGATGACCAGGGACGAGTCGCCTTCCACCACTGCATTACTATTCTGTAAACTCTTTAGAATTCTCAGCCCTTGTTCTAATGCCGCGAACTCCATCTCATTGTTCGTGCCTTCTCCCAATGCCCTGCAGTGAATATGCACAATTTCTCCTTCCTGGTTTCTAATAACACCTCCTATGCCAGCTCTTCTGGGGTTGCCTCTGGAGGCACCATCAAAATTCAACTTCAGACTCCCTCTGGCGGGCAATTCCATCTGTTGACCTCCGAATTTTGTTGTTGCTGGTGTCTCTGCGTAGTTATGTTGTGGCTGATTTCCAGTTGAAAGCACCTCAAGATATGTAAGTCTCGAGCCGATGGCTTCTCATTGGGATCCACCTTGCATTTTGTCTGAATTAATTGTTTAATATTTGTTAGTATAGTTACTTTTGAATGCTCAGTATTTCTATGTTCATCCTGAAATACCCTCCTGTTGCGCTCTTTCCATATTGTCCACAATAAGAAACCTGGCATGGCTTTCCAGATGTTATTGACTCTCTGGTTTTTGGAAAAATTGTTTTGCCAGTTTAGAATCTTATTTCGGATGGACTCTTTGTCACGGTCTGATTTTCGTAGAATTCCCTCCAACCAGTTCCATAAATGGTTAGCCCATTCACAAGAATTAAATAGGTGGTTTATAGTTTCTTCTTCTCCTAAGCACATTGGGCACCTGGATGGTCCACCGAACCCTTTTCTGTGCAGATTGTCCCAAGTCAAGGTTTTGTTCCACATTAGAAGCCATAGGAATGTTTTAATTTTCGGCCAAAAAAGGCTATCCCACACTTTGTTGCACTAGGGCACTGCTTCCTCCTGTTCTGCCTTTACTATCATTTCCCTTGCTTCTTTTAGTGAGAAATTTCCATTTCCTATCATACCCCATCTTAGCTGATCATCTTCCTCTGTTTTCCTTATCTTTCTTTTAAGAATCTGACTGTTGAGTTGTTTTGTGCTTTCATTTCCCTCAATGTTGTTGTCAGCGTTGAGATGTATCCATTCTCTCCAGTTTGCATCTCTGCTGCTTTGATCCCAGTAATGGCAGACTTTGTTTCTGCCTTCATTCTGGCTGATCTGTTTGAGATAGCTCAGCTCTGGGGTGTCCAATTTTGGGAGTTGCTGCCATGCATCTTCCCAAAACAGGGCCAACCTTCCATTGCGTATTTCCTAGAAGCTATTTTCCTGCACTAGGCTACGGTTTTGTCTTGCAAGATTCCATATGGGCGAGCCCTCTGGAACCTCCTGCAATCTTATGAGATCCTGATGATTGCAGTTTGGGATGTATTTGTATTTCCAATGTCTGGCCCATGGCAGATTGGGCTCTTTAATCCATCTCCACCATAGCTTTGCACCACAGGTCATGTTGACGATTGACGGATCCACTAGATTTAGTCCCCCCATATATTTTGGATTGCATAATTTGTTCCAGGCTACGAGTGCCCATTTTCTCTTGTCCCCATTCCCACTCCATAAAAAGGATCTCTGTATAGCTCTGATTTGTTGAAGTATCCCCTTGGGAGCCGGTAGCATGGATAATAAGTACTGCAGTATAGCCTGTAACACAACCTTGGTGAGGATTAATCTTCCGGCAAAGTTGAGCGCCCTGTGCGTCCAGTGTTTGCATCTATTTTCCATGTTGGCTATGATCTTTTCCCAGTGCACTTTCTGCCAAGGTCAGAGAGTGATGGGAGCTCCTAAATATCTCGAAGGTAACCCGCCTATCCGGAAACCTAGAAGTTGAGAAAGGTGAGCCTGAATAGCATGATGAGTGTTGAAGAAGAAAATCGTAGATTTGGAGAAATTGATTTCCATTCCTGAGGCTCTGCTGAAGAGATCTAAGATTCCCTTGAATGCCAAGGCCTCTTTCACTGTGGGGCTGCCGTGTAACATAGTATCATCCACAAACTGCTGATGGGTGGTAGCAGGGATAGACGGAATTGGTTGAAGACCCTTAATTACCCCTTCCGCTTTCTTTTTGGCTATGATTCTGCTGAGACCCTCCATGAGGATAACGAATAGGAAAGGGGATAGAGGATCACCCTGTCTTATTCCTCGCGAGGGTGAGAATGGTTCAGAGGGGGCTCCATTAACTAAGATCGAGAACCTTGATGATTTTATGAGGGCAAGAATCCAATTAACCCAATGCTTGCAGAATCCGAAAGCATCCAGAATAGCTTCAAGGTAATTACAAGTCACCTTGTCATAAGCTTTTGATAAAGCAAACTGCATTAACATCCCTATTTTTTTCCTTGAATGGAGAGTGTGGATCATCTCTTGAGCAACAATAATATTATCTAATATCTGCCTTCCCTCTACATAGCCCGATTGCTCTTCAGAGATGATGCCCGGAAGAATGGGCTTCAGCCTGTTGGCAATAACTTTTGATATTATTTTATAGATGACATTACAGAGAGCAATAGGTATGAACTTTTTAGGAGTATTGGCTTCCTCTACCTTTGGAATAGCGCTATGAAGGTCGAATTAATGGATTTGAGAATGGTTCCAGAGCGTCTGGAATCCTCTACAACATCGCAGACATCCTGCTTCACAATATTCCAGCAAGCCTTGTAAAAATTGATTGTAAACCCATCCGGCCCAGGGGCCTTATCATTTGGCATGCTTCTGACAGCTTCCTCCACCTCTTCCAATGTGATTTCCCTGCTGAGGGCCCAGTTTTTCTCAGAGGTAACAGCTTTAGGAATGGCTTTTAGAAGTTCCCTAATTGCTTCCCCTCTATTTATTTGTGGTTCCTGTGCTATGGAGCTGAAATGAGCTGAGAGAAACTCTGATATGTCATGGTGGTTCTTCACTGACTCCCCATTTCCATTTCTCATCTCAAGAATTTTGTTTGAACCTCTGTAATCGAGAGCAGATCTGTGAAAAAATTTTGTGTTCTGCTCTCCCTCTTTTAGCCACTGAATTCTTGATTTTTTCCTCTAGAGAATTTCTTCCTGCCGACATTGACTGTGCCACTGTTCAGTTAGAGTTTTTCCCTGTTCTATAGATTCCTCACTATTTTGCCTGGCTGCCCACTCTCTGTGAATTTGTTCCAACTTATCTTCTATAAGGGTTTTCTCCTTGAAGATATCTCCAAAAACTGTTATGTTCCACTCTTTTATCTTGTCTTTAATGAGTCTTAATTTCTTCTGCAGATTAAACATTTTGGATCCCTTACCTTCCAGAGGTTCTAACCACCAGTTCTCTACCAGCTGAAGGAAGTTGGGATGATCCAACCAAAATTTTTCAAATCTAAATGGTTTATTCCTTGGTGTGCCCTGAACAGCAACTATGAGCGATATTGGCCAATGGTCCGACCCTCCACTAGGAAGGATGTCTGACTTTGCCAGGATACCATCCATTGTGATGCTCTCCGAGATCAAAAATCTGTCTAAGCGAGAGGCTATCATTCTATTTCCCCCTCTTCTATTATTCCATGTGAAATTGCCACTCTTGGTATAAATGTCTACCGATTTAGCGTTCTCAATGAAACTAGTGAAAGACTCCGCATCTCTGTTAAGTTTCCTTAGACCTCCTTTCTTCTCTAGAAGGGTTGTTATCATGTTGAAGTCACCCCCCAGAATACATTTGGACATTGGATGCCTAATAATAAGTGTATTTAAGGAATTCATAAAACTTATTTTATCTTCTATCTTCTGTGGTCCATAAACATTTACACATAAAAATGATTCAGAATTACCTGTGAGTTGAGCTTCCACAGCAATGAAGTGCTTGTTCGCTTCTGCAGATAGTATTTGAATTTCTCTTGTGTCCCATAGTGTGACTAGGCCTCCTTCTCTGCCCTTACTTTCAACTTCTAGAAAGTTTATGTGCCTTCCGATTTTCTTGGTAATCCTTGCCATACTGGAACTACTACATTTGGTTTCCTGTAAGAACATGATTTCCGGTCTATATTTCTGGAATTTGCGTTTCAGTAGTCTGTGCTTTGCTTGGCTGTTTAGCCCTCTTACATTCCAAGATATGATCTTCATGACAAACTTGGGGTATTATTGGAAGGACGGGAAGGTGCTAAGAGCCTTCATCTTCCTCGAGTTGATCATTATCATTCCTAGCTCCTGCAGAGCTTCATTGCTTGTCTTTCGGCCCCTTTTCTTCTTTTTCCTTGAGCTTGATGAGTTCCATAGAAGACTTTTCGGGTGGAGACCATTACCTCTTGCGATACCTAGCTTCCTATGTTTCCTCTCTAGTTCAGCTTTCTGCCTTGTTGTGAACAGATCACTGATTTTTTTGATTTCTTCTTCCGATGCAATTTCTATACCTTGATTTTTCCAGTTCTCCACTATGACGGGTAGATTCAACCCTTCCCGGGCTAAAGCTTCCTCCAGCTCAATGTCCTCGCTTCCTCCATCACTGGTCAGCATGTCTGTATCCTCCTCCGTCTCTTCTGGTCGCTCCCTCATTTGGATTTCGTTGTTGTTTTTGTCCTCTTCCTCTTCTTTCCTGGTTTGTTCCTCCTTGTCTCTTGGCTCCTTATCTGCTGCTTTGGTCTTCTGTGTCTCCTCTGAGTCTGTCTCCAAATCCAAGATTTCGAAGGTATTGCTGTTGTTGTTTCTATCTGTTCCTGCTTTGTATGCCCTTCTTCTGTTGGCTCTCTGCCTTGACTTCGGGGTTATAAAGTTGTCTTTGCCCTTATTTGCTTGTTCTGTTTTAGCTTCCTCCTCCTTCTTGTTCATATGGCATTCCCTTATTAAATGTTTGTGTTCATGACATTTACGGCATCGAAACGGGATCTGCTCATAGTCTATTGCCTGAAAATAATTCTCATCCCTATACTCGAGCCATAGCCCCTCATACAGTGCTCCTGATACATCCATTTCCACGCATATTCTTGCGTATGAGGTGTATTTCTTCTGCAATGTTGCCTCTGAGGCTTTGATGAAAGTCCCCAACTAATCTCCAATTTGTTTTAGAGCATTCAGACCCCAATAGTCTATCGGGAGAGAGAAAAAGCGGATCCACACTGGAACCTGAGTAAAAGATTCTTTCTCTGGAACGAAGTTTGGTTTCCATGGTCGCATGTATAGACCAGCTGAGGCCATGAAATACGGGCCTCCATTGAAAATCCTGTCCTTGTCTTCCAGGTTGGTAAACACAACTGTAAAGAAACCTTTGGCTCCCAAGTGTAGTTTAACATCTCCTCTGGGCTTCCAATGCTGTCTGATCCACTGACACAAGGCTCTTTCAGTTGGCCACATTCCCATGAACTTGCATATGACTGCATGTTCTGCCATGTGCTTTCTATAGGCTTGTATCTCTGGATCCGTTATCACAACTCTGAGACTTTCAGCTTTCATTGGTTTACAAATACCGTTTGTTGTTGAGTCTTTGTTGGGGTTCGAGCTTGTGTCCCCTTCCTTCTCTTTGTTCCCCCGCCTGCTGTCTGTGGGCTCCCCGTCTGCTCCTGGTTGTTTTTCCTTGTTTCCTGTCAGATTTTGTCCTGAAGCGTTTCTGTCTTCATTATCTTCCAAACCCTCATCTTCTTTGCCTTTGATTATTGTATTGCTGCTTGTTTCATTGTCTTCCACTTGTGTCTTCTCCTTGTTTTTCCCACCGCTCTGCTTGAGACTGTCATTCCCCATGATTCTGGCTCCCTCCTTTGCTTGCTGCCTTTGTTTCTGCTTGATTATTTGTTTATAGGTGGGGGTCCCAATGGACCCCTCTGCACCCATCTGGACTGTCAGCTCTTGTCCCCTGCTTAACAGTGCTGCTATCCGTAATCTGTTCACTTCCAGCTCTGAAACAGTTACAGTTACTCAGAAACCCTCTTCCGCCATTATCGAGTTAGCGTATGGCATCGCCAGCCCTATCATGACAGTTTCTCCATCATCAAACTCATTTGATTACCTTTCTGAGACAATATTCCTTCATTCTTCATCAGCCTCTAGAGCTTATTAAGAAGGGAGACAAGGTTAGTTCTTTCGAGCCAACTTTGCTTGTGAATCTTGGCATTCGTCCATTTCTGTATGGATTGATTGTGCAGTTAGTATACGACAATGGATTGGTATTTGATCCTGAAGTTCTTGATATCGTAGAGGATGATTTAATAGATAAATTCGTTGCTGGTATATCTATCGTGAAATTCTATGGCCATTAGTTATCCTACAATCTCAACTATTTCACATGCTATCATCAACAGTTGCAAGAATGTTCTATCAGTTGCTATTGAACTTGATTATTATTTTCCACTGACTAAGAAAGTTAAGGAGTACTTGAAAGATCCAAACAATTTTGCAGTTGTTGCTTCCCCAGTTGTTGGTGATATCGAAGATGCACTCGCCGTGGTTGATCCAAAGGAAGAGGAAAATAAACCTTAGTTAGAGGAAGTGTCGTTTCAGTCTTTTAACTAGATTGGATGATCGCACAACACAAATAATTAGAATTGATGATTTTAAGACAATTGCTATTCTTCCATTTTGTTGCAGTATCAGTTTATTGAGGCTCATTCTACAACCCAGTACGAGGGGATATGTAATTTTGTCCATCCATCAGTATGTGCCTCTTTAAAATAAAATAAAAAAATAAAAAATATGTTCTAAAGAGAAAAATAATGTCTGTTATAATTAATTTTTTTTTGAATATGTTGTAAAGTAATTAGAAATAAAAAAATGTGTAAATGAGATGTTTAAATCTTATACTTTTCAAAAATATTTCAACAAGAGATTTAAATAAACTATTTGAAGATCTATGTTAACTAATTTATGTCGATATCAACTTCATATATATCTATATAAAATTTATGTTTGTATGGTTAAAATTTTTATTTGGTCCTATATATACTCCATTTAACATTCAAATATACAATTTAAACAATGAAAAATAACACATTGTACTTTGCACTCTAAAAAAATTTGCACGTGAAGAAATTTGATCCCTCTCGACTCATGTTAGATTCGTAGTTAAGATGGATCTATGCTTGTGTTATGTGGTTGGAGATATTGTTATATTGGCTTGCCTTGACGATCTATTTGTGAGGTAAAAAAAAAGAGAATAGGAGATAACGCAATAAGTTGTAGCTCAGTTCAACAAGAGGACAAGTTAAAACAAGAACTATTTATAGTGAGTTGAGCAAGGAATCTTTATTGCCACATTGAACAATCACATAATAAATAAATATATATGCATACTTTGTGTAAATAACGAGGAATTGAGTAAAGTTAATCCCAAACAGTTACCAAAATGGACGAAACGAATGCAACTCCCAAACACTCATCCGATGATGATTAGAGGAGGATTGAAGCCATTCACCTACTTTAGGAGATCTACAAAAAGAATGTAGCTGCTCAAAACAAAGAGATTCCTACATTTTTCATACCTGAATGCTACCCAATTTGTAAGTGAGGGCATGACCAGTTGGTGAGGTTTCTTTCTTTTATTTCTAGTTCATTTTTCGTGCAATTGAATCTCTATTTGTATGATGCCATAACTGGTTTGCATGTTTCCTTTTTTGAGTGTCTCCTAGAACGTGAATGCAAAGTTCTATGCCCGACATTCTTTTATATAAAATTTTAATCTTTAGGATTTTATAACCGACATTCTTCTATTTTTCTTCTTTTTATTAATATTGTTCTCTCGACATTATTTCCATCTAAATTTTATGTCGTGACGATGGATCCACTTATGGACCCGAAACATGGACATTCCTACTAAGCACCTGTGGTTAATTCAAACTTCCAAGCTAAGAATTCTTACCACAAAAATATAAAAGCCATTATTTTTTCCATGTAAGGAGGGGATATATGGAAGGAAATATGTCTATTAGAGAAGAACATAGTCAAAATTCAAAAAAAAGCTGCAAATCTACAATTTTTTAAGAAATGTCGGGACCTTAGTATAATTCCTACTTTCACCAAAATAAGACACCATTTGAAGAACCAATATACCTCCAAATCGTTCTTGACACTTAGCATTTCATTGATCAGGCACGAGATTAGAAGAATTCATACCAAAGTAAATTAATTAAGTGTGAGAATAGTATCATCCCACTTAAAACTCTCATCCACCATTCGACCTAATCTTTGGATCAATATAGTTTCCATAGTTTGAGTTGAGAAAAAACACTCAAAAAAGTTGGTTTTATTTTTGAGAAAGTTGTTTGTCGATCCCATAGGAAACAAAGTTAATGACTATATTATTGGAAGTGACCTACGCTATATTGAAAATAACAACGTGAAATAAACAATGCAATAATAAACACCATTGCGATAAAGTCACATTCGAACAACGCAGTGAAAAACAATACGACCATAAATAAGATTAAGGCAAGGATAAACTACACATATCTGAATATAAAAACCCCATTTGGTATCTCAAACAACTACTCCACCAAAAACACCTCATCGACCAACAACAGTCCAACTACCTTGAACAACAATGCTAACAACATAAGCATTAATGTACATAATCTCAAACGCTTCAATGTTGGCTTGTTCCTTGGCCCCACATTTTTAAATACCTTTAGTGTTCACAATTGCAACCCTTTTAACTTAAATAATGATACCTTAACCACTGAAAATAGCCTTGACCACGTTCTAGGCATGGACAATTGCGCATATAGGAGTATTGACCCAATGGGCATTTCGACTATTGTAGACAACAACCCTATATCATTCCATAAAACCGATAATCAATCTGACAACATTGATAACATCAATAAATACCCAAATAACATCTTGGCCAACACTATCACCCGTAAAAACAATAACCCTAGTAAAAACCCTAAAAAAGTTATTATTTTGTCATCTCAACATTTAACTAAAGAAGAATATAACATTCTAAACAGGGGCCTTAATTTTAAGATTGCTCCCAAAAAAAAACCTTTTGAGAACATAATTTGTAGTATTGAAGAAGGCATTCATGATTTGAACAACGAGGACAAAGAGGCCATAAGATTGGACTGTGTTTCTATTTTAAAAGACTCCAAGCCTCTTAAGAAAAATCCCAACAAGGAAGAACTTTCAGCTATCAGAAGCATCAAGAACAATGACAATATTGTGGTTCTTAAAGTTGACAAGGGTGACACCATTGTTGTTATGAACAAAGGTGTCTGCGTCAAGAAGATTAATGAACACCTTTATTGTAGCAGTCATTGTAGAAGGCTAGAAAATAACCCGATTTCTAGGATTATTGTACTGAGGATGAATCACATTAGTTGGTTCGAAACGTCGACGAACAACATGAAATGTGATTAATCCGAAATACATTATCGAAATTATTAAAGAAGTCAAAAAGATCATTAAGAAATCTAACTTGGACGAATGGACTAAGAAACGTCTAACCCCCAATTGTGAAATTACACGAAGAAATTTTAGTCTCCCTAAAATCCATAAGTATGGAGTTCCCTTAAGACATATTGTCAATATTATTTGGCCCCCCACTTATGAACTTGCAAAATATGTCTCTAAAATTTTTAAGCATCTTGTTGGTAATTCTGATTAATTCATCAAAGATTCTAATGACTTTGTAAAGATGATTGAAAAAGAAAATGTTGAAAATGGAGATCAACTTATCAACTTTGATGTAGTCTCCCTCCACACTAAGATTCCACTTGATGAAGCCATTAAGGTTATCAAAGAAGTGATTGATCCCCAAACTTCCAGATTAGCTGAGGTTTTCCTTCACTCCTCCTTGTTAAGATTTCAGGGTAAGTATTATGAACAAATCAAAGGAGTTGCAATGGGTTCCCCCCCTCTCCCATTGTGGCTAGCCTCTTCATGGAGAAATTTGAGAAACAAGCCCTAGAATCTTACCCATTAAGACCTAGCTAGTGGTAAAGATTTATTGATGACACCAATGTAAAGTGGTCTCATGGTAAAACTGAACTTGAAATTTTTTCAGCCACATTAACACTAGATCGAAGGACATCAAATTTACCATGGAGATTGAAGAAAATAATATAATACCTTTCCTTGTTGTGTTGGTCACCAAAAAAGGTGATGGTACCTTAGGGCGCCATATTTACAGAAATAAGATGCATACTGACAGTTACCTTCATGCGAATTCCCACTGTCGCCAGTCTCAAATAACTAGTGTCCGTAACACTTTAGCCATAAGAGCTCTAAGAATCTCTAATAATAAGTACATTGACCAAGAGAAAAACCATCTGATCAAAGATTTAAAAAAACATTGGCTGCAAAGAAGAATAAATAAAAAAATCCTTCAAAAAGTGCAAGAAAAGAAGGTTCCAACCTCATGAACCCCAACCACCATGCAAAAGGATTTATATTCCATACATCAAAGGTGTAACTAAAAAAATCGTGAAGATTCTAAGAAAGAAGAATTTCTCCATCGCTTTCAAACCTATGAAAATTATCAATCAAGAGATGAGATCCATCAAAGATAGCATTGACCCACATCAACACCAAGGTATCTATAAAATTACCTGCTTCCATGGTAAATGCTACATTGGAGAAAATGGAAGATCCTTTAAAACCATAATGAAAGAACATGTTGCTAAAATTAGACATGAGCGTGTTTGCTATTCTTGCCTTATCGAGCACTCCTTCAAAACCACACACCATATAAACCTTGAAAACTCTGAAACTGTCACTAGGGAAAACCATTATTTGAAAAGATGCTTTAGGGAAACCATGGATATTATGAAAAAACTTAATAATTTAAATATAGATAATGGCCTAGAACTTAGCAACAGTTGGATTCCCATTATTAACCATTTTAAGAATTCTTAAATTATTCCTCATTACGCTCTTGCTTATCCTCTAAATAACCATTCCTTTTCCTTTTTATTCTGCTTTC
>APFE031320385.1:0-15154 GCA_000404065.3 Pinus taeda | reverse complement strand
AAAATATAAGTTCTGCTCATCGGATTAAGACTATTTTTATATGGATTTTACACCTCTCTGAAAGAGGAATCCAACAAAAATATTAGCATCTTAATCTGATCATCAGAACATGGAGTTTGGACCTAGTTGTCCAAATTTAACAAAACTCCTTCACAAGTCATATCCCATAAACCTAACCCTTAAATCCTCCCTTCTTTTCCTTGGACGACATTGCACTTTGCTTGAAAGGCAAGCAAGCCCTATCTTTCTAAATCTTTCAGGAAAGTGATTGTTGGGTCACTCCACAACATTTCATTGACTTATCCTTCATTTCTGACTCCATCATATAGCGGGTTTGCTCCCATCGGTGAAAGTCCGTAAATAGAAGGGAGCCTTAGCTAAGGTGACAGTGGGCTAAGTCTCCATTTGTTGCCCTTGCCCTAGCATTTGCCCTTTAGGTCCCTTGCTAGTTTGAGCGGTAACAAGTTACAAAGCCGAAGTTACAAAGGGTTATAGGGCCGACAAGGACATGAATAAGAGGAATTTTCTCCATTACATCTCTCACAAAATACAACCGACATTGGTGTTGGTGCTTTTGGGAGTTGGATGTCAAAATCATGGAGCTATTCGCTGTGAAGGAGATCACTATCAGGGCTTGGGATGAAGCCATGAACACGTAGCCCAAGGATCTCACATGGAATGTTATGGGTATAATGAACAAATGTTGGTTCAGAGTGAAGCTAAATGTCTGCAAACCTCATCAAGGCGAAATTGGATTGATGTTTGAGCACTTGACCTGCTCGGGCTGGATGGTGGCCCGAGACAAACAAAATGAAAACACAGAACAACAAACCAACCTGAAGTAAAACATCTCCTCTCCTATAGTGATCCTTGTGTTAAGGCACATCACACTCTCGGAGTTCCAGAAACACAACACGGCTGATTCTAGATGCATTATTGTGCATCATCATGTTTACGATTGAAGTTTCTCAAGGATCATCTAGGTGGAATGGACAACATTCTTATTAACGTCGGTTCAGTTTGCACGGAGGAATTCGACGCAATCCACCAAACTAGAGGGAAATCCATCTTGGAGAACTACAAAATAGGTGAGTCGTGACCACAACAAATGGGTACTTGTCTTCCTCGGATACTTACTTGACAATTCGTCCAATGCAGTGATAAAACATTTCCATTTCCTCGTGCATAAGAAGTCTTCCGAAAGGGAGGTGGATTTCATCATTCCCACCCTTAGTTGGTCCTGTATCATCATTACCCGATAAATCCAAATATCACTTTTCTTTAGAAAAATCGCCCGACTTCTCCCACTCTTTGATCATATTGAGCAAAATATAAAAACCATCTTTGAGAGGATTTGAACTTTGGACCAGTTCCCCTTTCGATTCTAGCAAACACAGTTCTACAAACAACACATGTTCTTGTCCTATGTCTATGAGGCATTGAGGCAATTGTGAATTTCTTCTTCTAAATTCAATGATGAGTAGGCGGTGTTCTCGGAAGTGAAATTAGTAGGCACCGCAAAAACTGCTTTGACGACTTTGAATATGGAAGAATGATTTCTAACGTAATAACTTGTAGGGATTCATCGTTCTTAGGCTGAGGTTTGGCAGTAGAATGTCTATACAGGTAGCTTAAAGCTGATTTTAGCTCCATGAGAGGACTTCTGAAGGTTGAACACATTTCCAAGCCTTGACACCTATGGCAAATAAGACCACATCAAGCAATAATGTCTATATGTAATTTTCATAATTGGAAGCTTGAGAGGATTTAAAAATAAAATAATGAGTGAGCATGGACGAGGGAAATATGCAGGCAAATAACGAAAATATGCCTGCCTAGATTCTTTTTCAAACAATCATTTCCAGCCAATCCTTTGCCAGTTTGCTTTATTCTCCTCCTTGAGATCAGGTGAGTTCAAATGGCATGACCGCTCAACTTGGCTCTGATACTATGTTGAATTTTCTACAATGATGAACAATAGAAACCAATTTTCTCATCTGATAATTACTACCTAATGATGTTGAAATAGTTAATTTAATGCTACAAATATTATTGAGTAATTATACACAGAAGATTCCAAGAATAAATACAACAAAAACAATAAAGATCATAAAGAGACCGCCATGCACAATAGAGACAACAAATTTTCCATGTGAAACCCAAACTTGGGGGAAAACCCAACAACTCTTCTTCTAGGTGAAATTATTCCTCATCAACGTTTACAATTCAAAATTGTCTAGAAATATGTGCCATAAACCAAGTCCAAACTTTAGTCACTTCATCCTTTTTTCTTCTCCCACGTATGGCTAATATAGAAAGATATGATGATAAGTGTGTGTTCAAATGAAGTGTCACATCTTCTATATATATATACAAGTCGAATGGGTGCATTTACTACACGCATATGGATTTCCAAATGAGTTGATTGAATTAATTGAGCAACAATACTCAATAATAATAGAGATATTTACAAAGATAAAAACATCAAGTTTCTATGTAAAGCATCAGTTTCATCTAAGAAACTGCTAAAAGAATAAAGTTAGCAACAGCTAAGAGAATGAGCATTAAACTAAAATAGTATTATTCTAATACCCTCCCTTAATGCTCAATCTATTTACAACACCAATAGACCCCCTGAATTTTATAAATTTATCAGGACCAAGAGGCTTGGTGAAGATGTCTGCACGCTGCTCTGTTGTGGGAACATATCTCAATTGAACGGATCCGTCTTCAACAAGCTGGTGAATGTAGTGGCAATGAGTTTCCACATGTTTTGTTCGTTCATGAAAGACGGGATTTTTGGCAATTTTGAGCACTCCCGGATTATCACAAAACAAAGAAGTAGGACCTGTCTGGGAAGCATGCATATCTGCAAGCATACGTCGAAGCCAAACTGCCACACAGGATGCCTTAACTGCTCCTCGATACTCTGCTTCTGTTGAGGAGAGAGCCACGGCTTGCTGCTTCTTACTAGTCCAGGTGACAACACCAGATCCTAGACTAAACACATATCCAGCTGTAGATTTACGATCATCAATCGAACCAGCCCAATCAAAATCTGTATAACCACTGAGTATAGGATCGAAACTGCAAGTGTATAGGAGTCCATAATCAGAAGTGCCACGCACATATCGTAGCACACGCTTGGCTGCTATCCAATGATCAGCTTTAGGGGCTGACATGAAGCGGGAAACGTAGCTTACTGCAAAATTGATGTCTGATCTGGTGGCAGTAAGATAGATGAGACTGCCTACTAATTGCCTGAATAGAGTTTCATCCACAAGAAGAGAGGATGACTGAGCTGAAAGTTTGAGCCCTGGTTCCATAGGAGTCGTGGCTGGTTTGCAATCCTGCATTCTGAATCTGTCCACAAGATTTTTGGCATACTTGGATTGAGAGAGAAAGATGTGATTCGCAGTCTGCCAAACCTCAACCCCCAGGCAGTAGTGAAGAAGACCCAAGTCTGTCATATCAAAGGTACTGCATAAGTCTTGTTTGATTCCATGGATCAAATGTGCAGAGCTACCAGTAATGATAAGGTCATCTACATAGACAACCACAAACAAGATATCATCACCAGTATGCTTGATATATAGCTTTGCATAAGATGGACTTCGCTGAAAACCATGATTTGTCAGGTATTGATCAATTTTCATGTACCAAGCCCAAGGAGCTTGTTTTAATCCATAGAGAGCTTTAGCTAATCTACACACTTTCTGTTCTTGACCAGCAATCTTAAATCCTGGAGTCTGTGTCATGTAGACTTTTTCCTGTAAGTCACAATTTAGGAAAGCACTTTTTACATCCATCTGATGAACTTTCCATTTGAACTGAGCTGCTAGGGCAAGGACAAGCCGTATGGTACTCATCTTGGCTGTAGGAGTAAAAGTCTCCTCATAGTCAATGCCTTCCTTCTGTGAGAATCCTCGAGCCACAAGACGAGCTTTATACTTGTCTAGAGTTCCATCGGCTTTGTATTTCACTTTATATACCCATTTTCAGCTAATGGGTTTTTTTCCTTTAGGAAGATCAGAAAGGTTCCATGTGTGATTTTTCTGAAGACTCTAGAATTCAATGTCCATAGCCTGTTCCCACTCAGATGTACCCTTAGCCTCTGAGTAAGTTTGAGGCTCAAAGATACTATGTAGATTAGCCATAAGAGCAAAATTTACTGTAGACTGCTGTTTGCTCTTATGTCTAGAAGTTCGTCCTTCAAGGAGTTCATCATCCCGAAGATCACCAATGGTTTTAGCCCACCATTTTGGCCGAAGAGTAGAAAAACCAATATCAGGAGGAGAAGAAGAAGGTTCAAGAGCAATAGGAGCAGCAAGAGAAGGGTTATTTTCCGGAGGAAGCTCAGGCAGTGTATTATTAAAAACTGATGCTGCGTCATCCCTCCCATCAGGTGGACCTATCGGAAGAAGAACACTGTGAGGCTGATCCGTAGAACACTGCTAAGAAGAAGAAGACTGAAAGAATCCTCTGTCTTCATCAAATACCACATCCCGACTGAAGCTAAGACGACTAGTGGCAATATCTATTAGTCTATAGGCCTTGTGATGATCACTGTATCCTGTCATCATGAGTTTCTGGCTTTTGGAATCCAACTTAGAGCGCTTAGCAGCTGGAATCCAAACATCTGCAGTTGAGCCGAATACTTTGAGGTGACTGATCTTAGGCTTACAGCCAGACCACACCTCTTCGGGAGTCTTCCCTTTAACAACCTGAGTGGTTGATCTGTTAAGAAGATAAACAACAGTAAAGATTGCTTCAGCCCATAATTTGTTTGGAACACTCTTGTACTGTAACATGGAGTGAGCCATTTCAACAACCGTGTGGTTGCAACGTTCAACAACACTGTTCTGCTGAGGAGTGTAGGGTGTAGTGAACCGGCGTTTTATGCCATGAGTATCACAGAAGTTGGAAAAAGCAGAAGAACAAAATTCCCCCCGTTATCTGTCCTAAGAGTCATGATATTACAGCTAGACTCTTTTTCAACTAAGGTTTTAAACTTCTGAAATATACTAAATGCATCAGATTTATATTTTAGAAAATTTACCCACATCTTTCTACTGAAATCATCTACAATAAGAAAAAAATATTTGCAAGCAGTGATAGAAGATGTATTCATAGGACCACAAATATCAACATGAATTAACTGGAGTACCTTAGATGTGTGCCAGGATTCTCCATTCGTGAATGAAGACCGATGTTGTTTTCCAGCTTGACAAGCGCCGCATATGCCCAACTGCTGAGTCTGAATATCAGGTAACGCTGACATAAGTCCTTCCCGAGAAAGCTGAGAGAGATACTGCATGTTTAGGTGACCATATCCCTGATGCCATAGAGTGCTGATGGGAGAAACACGAGCTGCTAGAGCCACTTCTGGAGAATCACCAACGTCAAGAAGCCTGTATAAACCATGATATTCTAGGCCAACAACAACTGTAAGACTAGTCTCCCTGTCGATAATAGAGCATTTGTGTGCTCTGAACACTACATCAAGCTGAGGAGAGTTCCTCATAATCTGACTAACAGACAACAGATTAATTTCCATACCAGGAACATAGTACACATTCAGGAAGATGAGTGTGCGGCCACCAGACTGGATTTGAACTGTACCTCTGCCAACCCCTGTGTATTGTTCACCTCCGCCAAATACCACAAAATCACTGAAAGGTGAGAAGTCAATAAACCAGTCACGTTTGTGAGAGAAATGGTGTGATGCACCAGAGTCAATGTAACAGGCAGAAGATGGAACATGATCTGAAGACCTTTTAGTCATAAAGGCATAGAAGGCAGAATCTGTCTGCTCGGAATGTTCTGCAACATTTGCTGCCTGATGGAGTCCTCCCTGTTTCTTCTATTCAGAAGCAATCCTTTGTCGGCAATATTTCTTTATGTGGCCAAACTTGTGACAGTAATTACACTGCACATTTTTCTTCCTAGCAGGATCAAAAGGCTGAGAAGAACCTTTCTGCCGAAAGAATGAAGATGACTGATATTTGGCTGCAAAAGCATTTTCGGAGGAGGCTGATGCTGCACTACTACCAAATTGTTGTTTCCAACAATCCTGCTGCATGAGTTTGGTACATAATTCTGGAAACTTCAGATCAACATTAGTGGCAGTAATGTTGAGTGTTTCTATGAAGTGCTCATAAGGTTTTGGTAAACTTTTCAGAGTGATGACTACCATATCTTCTTCCTCCATGGTGCGACCAATGGCTTCGAGCTGATCTCGAATGTCTTTAATCTTGTTGAGATGTTCCTATAAAGACATATGTTCATCCATCATGATGGAGAACAACTGATTTTTGAGAAAGAAAGCTCTGCTCCTGTTAGATGTCTCGTGTAGTTCTTTCAACTGTTGCCAGATCCCAGCAGCTGTCTTACCAGAAGGAATCTGCGGTAACTGATCATCAGCCACAGAGAGTTTGAGAAGCATAACAGCCTCTCAATTTCAATAATCAAATTTATCTTGATCGGTACCAGCTGTACCGGGACGAATCTCTTTGCCCAAAACGAGCTGATCAAGATGCCTGTATTCAAAAATGGTCAACATTCTTTGTTTCGAGATGTTATAATTTTTGCCATTAAAGCATTGATTTCCTTCTAACATCAAATTGGTGAGCGAGGCCATTTGTACGTTTCCCAAGGCAATAAAGAAATCTGGCACAAATTTCAATGTAGATGCCTACTGATCCTCTGATTTTGCAGCAGTTTTAATCCACTCAGCCAAAAAAATTTTTGACTAATATGTGGACAGAAAATACGAACGTAGATGACACGGGAACGCTTCAATCAAAATAGAAAATAAGAAATCATGGATCTTAACGGAAATATCAAGAAAGGAATCAATTGTCAGAAAAGAGATTCAGGTATCGATCCTGCTCGACGGATTCTCCTCAACTTAGATGGGCAGCAACAAGTAGTAAATACAGGCCAAGCTAATGCAATCATACTGTATATTCAAATGCACAACCAGTCAAAACCAACCGCATGTCGTTGTAGATCGTTTACAGAGAAATTAAATGCAGTTTAATGTCGAATTTGGAATTTATTATCGGAATTGATTCATCATAATTTTCAACAACAACACCGTCAAAAAATTCTCCTGTAACTCACCAAATTCGCAGTCGACAGGCTTTTAGCGATCCGTTTGGCGGACTTCGACTCAAAAGACCAGATTCGCGAAAAATTGTTACATCCGCTGAATCTCCTTCGTCTAGCAGGGCAAGAAGCCGATTCCGCTGAGTATTACAGAATTTTCGAATACCCCGACGACGTTAACAACCTCGCAGCTTTGTGATGTGTCGTCACGAACACCAGGGATTCTTTGGTCGTGATTTGAATCCTGCAAACATTAGCCACCTACTCTCGCGAACACCTCAACACGATGTATTTGTTGCTTTTCGGTCAATTTGCATTTGAAATTATCACGAACAGCACGCGAAATCATCAGATAAAAATATACGTTGTTCGATTTATAAAACCATGTCGACTGTGTCACACGCAATTCACACGCAATCCTTTGGGATTGACGCCAACAGCTGGGATCCGCTCCGCTCCAAAAAAATGTCGAGGGATTTTACAGCGAATTCAAAAGGAACCAGAGAGCAACCCCAATTTTTTTTTTTTAACACAGCTGAAAAATTATTTCGAAGAATCCACTTCTCTATCGAGATAGACGACTGTAAGCTTTTATCACAGTGAGCAGAGCCGAAGCTAAGACTCAGTGAAGGCTATCTGGCTTACAGAGGGCTCGACCTTAGAAGGGAATGATAGAAAGAACTGAAGAGATTAGGATGCAGAGAGAATAACTGCTCAAGAAATCTCTTTTGCTGGCTTTGATACCATAAAACAGTGCGAAACACGCATATGGATTTCCAAATGAATTAATTGATATGATTGAGCAACAATACTCAATAATAATACAGAGATATTTACAAAGATAGAAACATCAAGTTTCTATGTAAAGAATCAGTTTCATCTAAGAAACTGCTAAAGGACGAAAATTAGCAACAACTAAAAGAATGAGCATTAAACTAAAATAGTATTATTCTAATAGAAATGACTGATTTGGGCTATGTTGATTACTATCTTGGCATTGAAGTAACCTGTTATCTCAAAATCAGGCCCTGGAAGGCTGCAGACCAGGAAGACTTCAAGTAACTGTTTCAAACCAATCTTAGCCTCCTTAGCCTCCTTAGCCTGAGAGGGCTCTCTCAAGGGATTAAAGGTTTTTGATTATGATCAAGATGGCTAACTCTTTGTGAAACAAATAGAAATTAAAATGGTGGAAACAAAATTAACAGGTATCCATTGGGCTTATGGAGTCATATGTGATCTAGTATTAACAGTAAGATTGGCTTTGCATAAAAGTCAAGGCATTCAGATTTCAATATAGGTAGAGCACACCAAACACAAAGAAGACAGTTAACGAGTATATGAAGGAAATTAGAACACTGCAAGTGATTTCTAAGTAATCAAATACTCATAACACTGTAGATAATCATGAAAAGACAACAAAAGAAACTCATACATTGAAGTCTATATGATTCTTGAGAAGCACAAGCGAGTACTATATTACGAGAAAAATAGAGTCTTTACATAGGCCAAATATCAGAGCTTTTTCACATAAATTTCCAAACCCAATTACATTTCTCTTTCTCCTATATAGAGCTCTTCTACCTAGCTGAGATTCCTCCTCAAGCATGAGGGGAACTCAAATTCTACTTCTAATGACACCTATTCAACTTTTAACTGCCTATTAAATGTAATAAACTGCAACTTAATTACCAAAAATCTAAATCAAATAGGAGTCCAACTCCATATTATGCTAATAATAGCCTTAATTACAATCATCCTCGTTCTTTGACATGTGGTCCCTTTTTAGTTTGGCTGTAGTGGATGTTTAAAACTCCATACTAGTCTTCAATGTCACATCTTCTCCATTTCCCCTGAAACACATGAAACTACCCCTGTTTATCGGTGTTAGGTTTGCCTCAAAAATGTTCGAATCCAAAGAACCATGCCTTTCATCTTTGATTATCCGATATATATATCAGATTGCCACATCCTTGATGTGCTGTCAACCTCTTTTATGTGTAAAGGCAAAAACTTTTCCAAACTGTCTGACATATCTTGGATTGTAGTAAATGTGCTCACTTTATGACAAAAAGTTTAGAGTTGAATTTGAATACATGTTTCTTCCACTTGTCTTAGCCTTGTTGAAAGTTGATAGCTTGAGATGATCCCTTGAAGACACTCCCTTTTCAAAATATCTGCTTATATTTCAAAATTTGTTGACTAAGATTAGATTGTGTTAGCTTTAGTCATCACCTTCAGCAGTTTCGTAGCGCGCTACGAAACTGCTGTTATTCCAAAAAACACAGTTTTCTCTGACTAGCTCAACCAAAATTTTGTTGTTTTGAGCCTTTTGCCACTTAAACGTTCTTTCAATTGCTCCAAGGCCTTTAAAAATTGAATAGCAATGTATGATTCTTCAAAAAGATTATACCAAGCAAAACCATCAAAATTTGAAACAGAGCCTTACTTGAGATTTCTTTAAGGAGATTCTTTCAGCTGGGCTAACTATATCTTTAAGTCTTCAATTTGTTTCTTCATGACCTTGATCCCGGATCTGAGGTTTGTATTGACCTTTCAAAGAAATTAAGATTCCTTTATTGCAGGCATAGTCCAGCTATGGAATTGAACACTAAAATCAAGCACCTCAGGAATTTGAAATGTTTGGTCCTCCCACCGAGCTTGCATTTGATTAAAATAAGCCTCCTTAATTGCAAATTTCCTGGCAGCTTTTTTCAGTCTAGCAATTTCAAAGTTAGTCAATTCCAATCTCTTTTTCAAGTTTTCCATATCATCTTCTTCTTGAATGGCAACTGTTTTGCCTTTATTCTTTCTTTCACGAGGTTGGGTCACTTCCCTTGTTTCATCTACATTTGGCGGTACCTCTTGTATTTGTTTAAACTTCCTCGTTACGGGTCTCCTGGGCTGGAATACAAATTGATCCACCTGATCATCAAACTTTAATTTATTTGAGGCTTTGACTCTCTTAGCTTTGTCTTTTCCTGACTCTATCAAATCTGCTTGCACTAGTGGAGATTCTTCAATGTCAATGGCTTGCAATAAGTCATTTAAGTCTCCTTTTGAAACAGGGGTTTCTTCAATAGTCACTGACTTACCCTTTTCCTTAGCTACCTGGCTCCTAGTCCTTCTTCTTTGAACTCCTTCACCTGTGCTTGATTCATGTGCTCTTTCTTTAACCTGAGTTTTCTCTGTAAGAGATTTCTGGGGTGTATCCTGAATAGTCAGTGGCTTGATGGACTCTCTTACTTGTTTCCTTGCTTTCAATTTTGAAAACCTCTTAGATCTTATCTCTGTCTAATGACCAGTTGTTGTTGGAAGATATTTTACAGCTTGAGGGCTGAGACCAGTCTCATTCTTTAAACCAGACATGAATAGAAATGTGTGCCAGTCCCTACCTACCCTCTGGAGCTCATGCAAAATTATCAATTTAACCAAGCCATCATGGAACAATGAAGTCTCACAGGCTTCTTTCTTTAGTTGTACCTTATCACACATTTTACTTAAGCTACGGAATAGGTAAAAAGGTAGATCAATAGATGCCTTTCCTGTGAAATGCAATAGATGTTTAAAATGGTATGAATATACTTTATTGTATCTCCCTTCACAGGTTAGGTACTTCTGTATACAAGTAAGTAGATTGGCATATGACTCTTTCACATAACTTCTAGGAACAGACTTGTTTAAGTTCGAATCAATGAATTCTTGCTTTAGAAACTCTTTGCATGGGTTCATATCAAATTTAAAATTCTTAAACCAACTTTCTTGGCCCCTTGGAATCTCTGTAACTGTGGAAATCATGTCTGGTGAGACCTGCAATTCCAGCATACCAACCTTTGAGTTTAGTCTTGTGAAATTTAGGGCAAACTCCTTGGTAACTTGTGCATGACCTCCCTGGAGTTTCTTGCAAAAATTCGAACATCCGGCTTGTTTGAATGCACGCTCGACTTCTTTGTTCTTCAAGGTTATGTCTAAAACTTCAGGTTCGTTTCTCAAACATTTGTCTGATCTGTGATCTTTCCTTTCTGCCGATCCCTCCATGAATGTTTAGTGTAATGGAGGTTGGAAATGCTAGCGCTGCTCAAACTCCAATCTCTGCCTCGCTTGAATGACTGCCTTGTTTGAATGACTGCCTCACTTGATAACAATGTTTCTAAATTGAAATCTTGCATACTTATTTCTCATGCAACGAATACAATCATCATTAAGACTGTACATACCTGGCTTTTCTTGGAACTTGCAATCCGTGTGTATCAATGTACCTAGTGGATGCAATGATGGAGATAAGCGGTTGGATATGATATGGGGAGTGCAAAACCTGACAATGAATGACAAAACTATAGCTTAACTTGACAGATTTGACATTTAGGAAAGATTCGCTGCGGAATGCACGAATCCCCGATTTCGTAGCACAGTTAGTTTAAATTTTGAATTATGCACTGTGAAATCACCTAAAACATATCGCGTTGCGAAATCACCTAAAATTGTTGCACTGCGAAAACACTTTAAAATGGTTACATGTGCTACGAAATCACCTAAAGGGCTTTGTGGCACATAGTAACTTTTTAAACAAAATTGACACATGGCTATGAGACCGGTGATGAATGAGATTGTCGAGTGATGAATGAGAATGTATATTTGACTCTAAGACTCCTAAGACTCAGACTCTAAGGCAAAGAAACATCAAACTTAGACTAGCACTGACTTTTACCATAAACTAATATGAGACATTTTGGTATTAGAATTCTTAAGTGATAACAGTGGCTCCACTTGGGATAGTGTGCTCCTGTAGTACACTAAGAACTCGTAGATCCAGTGCTTTATCCATTTCATGATAAACATAGATTTGCTTGACGAGCATCTTGTTCTAGCTTCTTGGGCCTTCACCTCGGGCTTAAGCTTTCTGTTCAGCTTGTCATTATTTGCAACAAAAGAAAGTTTGATAAAACGGGTATATACAATGTTGTGAGAAACAGGCAGAATTTTGATCAATAATAATGCTTTAGGAACCTGCCATTGACAGGTCCTCCAGCATATGGTTTTCCATCAATCTCTTGCATAATGTAAGTGTTATTTCCATGAAAAGCCGAAATTTGATATGACCCCTTCAACAAATTTTCAAATTTACCATGCTTACCTTTTTCTTCAATTCTAGCTTCCCATTTCAACACTCTATCTTGGATCTAAAAGGTAACTTCTTTGATCTTTTTATCAAATGTTCTCTTGATTATGTTCTGACTTTGTTGATGACTGTCAAACACCTCATCTCTTTTCTCATGCAAGGCTATCAACTGATTGATTCTTCTTTGTACAACATTTGGTTCCTCCTCTAATCCTTGAATCAGCTTCATCATAGGCACTCCAAGGGATGTTGGAAGTATGGCTTTAGCCCCGTATACTAACTCATATGGCGATGTTCCGATGGATCTCTTTGTACAAATCTGGTCAGCCGACAAAGCATATTTCAATTTCAAATGCCAAGCTTTTTTATTTTCCAGTAGTAGCTTCTTGATGATCCTCACAAGGCTTTTGTTTGATGATTCAGCAAGGCCATTTCCTTGTGGATAATAAGCAGTGGAATGCCCAAGAGAAATGTGATACTGATGGCAAAAATTAATCATCTTTTTGGACTTAAAAGCTTGAGAATTGTCAGTTATAATCTTCATTGGACAACCAAATCTTGATAATATATTATTTTCTAAGAAAGAGATAATCACTGAATCATTTGCTTGCCTTGTTGGAACCGCTTCTATCCATTTGGTAAAGTAATCAGTGGCTGTGAGAATCCAACGATGCTGACCTGATGAAGGAGGATGGATTTCCCCTATAAAATCTAATCCCCATTGCTGGAAGGGCGCCTCAACATATATAGGAACCAAAGGCAGTGGCACAAGCTTCCTCTTTCCTTCAAACACTTGACATTCATGACATGTAGCTATCTTTTTATAGATATCTCTGAACATAGTTGGCCAGAAATAGCCAGCCCTCAAGATCTTGTTTGTAGTAGCTTTCCAATAATGATGTCTGCCACAATCCCCCTTATGGAATTCATCAATTACTTTATCAGCTTCTTCTTCAACGAGACAATTTAACAATATCCCTCCTGCATCTTTCCAAAACAGATTTTGGTCATATACAAAATATCTTAAAGATTTTAGCTTGATAAATCAAGCTTTGGATTTTGAAAGATAGTCAGGGGTTTTATTATGCTGCAAAACAAATGCTACATCCTTGTACAATTGTAACAAAGCCCTTTTTCTCTTTTTTCTTCCAATTGTTGTGGTGTAACCCTTGTAGGTTGTCGAAGGCTAGGAGAAACAACACTTCCATCTTTATCCTTGTGAGGGGTAGACTTCCTTGTTGCCATAATTTTACTTTCCACTATGTAACAAAGCCCTTTTACTCTTTCCAATTGTTGTGGAGGTGTTGCTCTTTGTATCCTCATAATGTGCTATCATTTCCTCCATGAAAATTGACCACGTAACAAGTTTTTTACGAGAACAAAGCCCTTTATACCATAAAAATTGATCCAGTTCTAAATATGAAGATGCAATACATACCTTTTTGTAACAGTGGTACACCATGTAGATCAAAATATTGCTCCATCTGAAGTATCCAATTTACCGGATCCTTGCCATCAAACTTCCTCATCTTGCTTTTTCTTGATTTTAGGAGCTAGATATTGAAATCACTGTAACTCTGTACTTTCGGATCTTTAAGTTCTGAAATTGCGACCTGCAGTAGCCCTCTCTGTCCTCTTTCCAATGCTACCAGTCTGATCTAAATTGGATTCTTCAAGGAAGAGTTATGCCAAATCTCCCACAATGACCTGATTATAGACTAGTTCAGTAGAGCGAACTTGTACGACATGTCACGTGTCACTGTTTCAACCTTTGGCTCTGAAAAATATATACAAGAAACTATAGTCCGTGCTCTTTCTATACCTTCTTACAAAATTTCAATCTGATGCTCAGAGAGAAAGTTATGACAATTTTCCCTAGGTCACCTGTTTGGAATGTGATTCAGGAGTCTGCAAAGAGACCAACTTCCTCAGATCATATCTCTGCAAATATAGCACGAAAAGCTCTGAAATTTAGACCCGAGGTCAGCGATTTCTTCTCAATTTTTTTTTTTTTTTGTTTCTGAAACATCATAGAAAAAAGTTATAGCGAAAATGCCACGATGACCTATTTGGAGCAACGAAACCCTAGAATCCAAAGCTCTGATACCAAATGTTATGAAATCAGCTGACAAAAGGATAGAAAAGATAGATCAATGCCCTATAATCCAACATATTTGAGGGGGAAACCTCCTTTCCATTACACAAATGAACAATTCTCCAATGATACAAATGAAAATACCTCCTTTCTATATATAGGAGTCTAAGGGGTCATAATATAATCAGAGCCGACATAACAATAATAATGTAATGGCATAATAATAACAATAGTGGGCTTCTATGGGGCACAATAGTAACAATATGGGCACTACATGGGTACATCAATGTTGAAACGACCCAACTAAAACAGTGAAATGTCCCAGATTTTTTTTTTTTTTTTTACACAGCAATTACAACCGCGAAACAAACACATTGAGATTTCAATTTCATCAACACATACATCACTGATGTTCATTCAGGAAATAACACCACATTTATATACTTTTAATCTAATCAACACATACATCACTGATGTTCATTTCCGGAAATAACACCACATTTATATACTTTTAATCTAAGGTCAAGTAGTAACGAAATACACATGTACCGTACACCGGAGAGGTGAGATTTCGCTTACTCTGTTGTCGTTGGTATTTCCTTGTTGCTGGTCCGTCTGCGAGTGTATGATGACGCACTTGATCCGAAAACGAGACCCACCGGTTAACCTCCCAGCCTACTCCTTGGGTACTCTTCTTCCCCGCGGACCCCCGAGCTGCAATGGGGTTGTACAATGGAGGAAAAATCTAGCTGGCAGAGGAGAGCAACCTTAGCTCAAGAGTCCCCTCTCTAAAAATCCTCTACCTCACCAAACTCACTATAGCTTCGTAGTCA
>APFE031320380.1:1060-20904 GCA_000404065.3 Pinus taeda | reverse complement strand
CCAAGATACAGAGCGGGTTGGTCTTCTTCTTCCTCTTGCGGACCTCGGACAACCTTCTTTGGAACATTTTCATCTTTGCCTTGCAAACATGCATCCTTGCCCAATAATGGTTTTTCATGTTCCTTAGCAATTTGTTGTTTCGATTGGCCTTAGAAAATAGCCTCTCTAAGTGTGTATTTACCCAGATAAGCATGGATTCCCTCTCCTTGGGTAGCAAGTCACCGGGCCTCCTACAGTTGATGACTCGATCACTTTGAATCCTCCATAGCTCATCCTCAAGCTGTTTGTTTCGCTGCTCTAAATATTTGATTATCCATTTTGCCATCAATAACTGTGTTTGTAGCGAATGAATCTCGGTGCTTTGCTCTCGGATGATATCCTTGAGCTCTGTGCTAGGAGAACCGGCGTCAAGATCAATAACCAGATCACCTGACACTCTCTCCTCAATCATGGGCTGCTTGCCCCTCTCGGCTACCTGTGCTACTGTCGGCAACGAGGCCCCTTCCACCTGGTGTGGAGATTACACTCGCTGATCTGATGATGATGACGAGACCCCTTCCACCTGCTGTGGAGAAAATACTCGTTGAGCTGCTGCAAACAAGGTCCTATGACCTCTCTGATATGTACACGGCAGTGGGGAAACAACATGTCTCGGCACAATAATCTCGGGCTGGTGTGATGGACCTCCCTTCTCATGAATGGCCTCTGGCTCTAGCTATGGCTGTGGTGGCACTACAAAGACCTCATGAGAAATGAAGTCTGCCCATGGAATGCCCTATTGACTCAACTGATGAGAAACAATGAGCTGAATGAGACCATGATGGCACAAACTCCTATGCTACTGAGCTGGGGACTGCCTCTGAAACACGGATGACATCCTCTGAATGTCCTGGAAAAAGTAAACCAGGATGTTCATCATCCTCACTCGGGTAAAGTGCATCAACATGCGAATGTGACAAGAGAAGACCTGTGAAAATCTTCCCTCGCATGTAAAGTAATGCATGATAAGCCGCATAATTGGAGCATACTCCGCCCGGAGGAATCTGAAAGGAAAGACCCCTGACAAGTGACTCATGCATGCTGGCCTGACATATGGCTCAAAATAAACATAATCCAGCATTTTGCGCTTGGGCCACACCTCACCCACATTTGGTATCCCGGTAGCCTCTGAAATCAACTCCGGAGATAGTACAAAATTCACCCCTGCAAGAGTGACCTACCCATTCATGAAAGTTGTAAAACAAAATAAAGTGCCAACTCCCTGTGATGCTGAATCTGAGCAAGCTCCTCTCACAGAAAAAATTGAAAATATTGACATTATAACGGAAACCATTTCATTGCCAAAGAGACAGGCCTGCAATTCTGCCAAAGAGGTGGGTTACCTGTCTCCTATGATACCACCTTGCCCCCCTTACGAGGCCTCTGCTGTACCTCCACCTCTGTAGATGATGAATGGTCATCACCTTGCTCATAAGTCTCGGTATCTGACATGGTTTTGGAGCAAGATGGGCAAACTGAAGGATAAAATGAACTGTTGCCTCTGCCTGCAAAAATGCTAATAAGTATGCTGTTTTCAAGGGGAAAAAATCATAAGGGAAATGTTAGGGGAGGGATTTTTAATGAGGAATGGGAAAATATATAAAAACAGGGATTTTTAAGGGATAATTCACAAAATGTTAAACACATCATCTCATCTGCCATTATTAGGAAATCATTTGCAACGAAATACTTTATTAGGATTTAATCATAAGGGAATAAGACTTCTTTTACATCTTGTCATAAGGGAAACAGGATTTTAGGGAAGGAGTAAAGAGGAAAACAGGGCTTGGTTTTGGGGAGACACAACAATATTCTTTTGCGGACAAGAACTACAGCAATATGTCCATTTTATAAATATACACACCTGCATTTTTCTTTTTTTTGCTATGGATATACAACAGTAGCATGCCTTCTTTTTTTCAATGACTATACACAACAATATCTCTTTTGTTCATATTTGGTTATTTTGGCATATTTTGCTCTTTTTCTTTTTACATAACGTTTTTTATATTTTCTGTTATTCATTTGTTTTCCTTGCTGTTGTTCATTTAGTTTGCTTGCTATGTGGAGGGTATTAGGGTTTGGGTAGAATGCATGAAAGGGCATTAGAGTTTTGTAAAGGGTTTTGGGGAGGGATAGGGTTTTAGGAATTTCAGATGGGAATTTAGTATTTAGTGCAAATGAGATAAGAGATAGATATATTACAACATTTGTGAATTGAATTTCATAGGAAATAAGGAGGGAATAAAGAGGGACTTAAAACCTTGAAAAAACACATAAACCCTAGCATAATGCCTACATTAGCAATAGCCAAATTAATCCATTCTCTTGCCATCTTAAATGATAAAACCATTCGACACATCATTATTTCATCATCCATTAGCATCTTTCATGAATTTAGAGCCTACTTCGATCGATTTGGCACTTAGGAGGGCGATTTGATCGATTTGGAGGGTTTCTGGACAAAACAGGCCGAGTGGTCGCGCCCCTGCTCTGAGTGGTCGCGCCCCCTCTGAGTGGTCGCCCCCTTAGGAAAATGCACTGTAGAAGTGGCGCTGAGTGGTCGCGCCCCGCCCAACTGGTCGCGCACGTAGTTTGAGTGGTCGCGCCCGCTGAAAATGAACCCAACTTGCTGCAAATCGCCCTTCTTGACCTCTCACTTGTTCTTGCAAGCTTGCAAATGCATAATGAGGCTATGTAGAAGGAAATTTAGTCTTTATAGGTCCAAATTTGAAAAAATTAAATCACCAAA
The DNA here is from genome assembly GCA_000404065.3 of Pinus taeda. NCBI lineage: Eukaryota > Viridiplantae > Streptophyta > Pinopsida > Pinales > Pinaceae > Pinus > Pinus taeda. Next base: position 18,113 of record APFE031320380.1, on the reverse strand, counting down.
CCCACTTTCTAATGGTTTATGTTTTGACATTCACTTTAACACTGTTTTAAGTTCACTTTGCCTGAATTTGATCTTTTGAGTGCTTTAACTCCGTTCTTTTTGCAGGTTGACTATCTGATGGACTCTGGTGAGGAAACCAGGGTTATTGCCGGCATTCTGAAGAATTTTGAAAATTTTCCTTATTTTTGCAAATTTCACATGACCTTGGGTTTAAAAACAGAGTTTTTAAATCCAAGGTATAAATGAGTTGTAGCTGATGAAACATATAAATGGAACATATTTACATACCTCCTTCTGGCTTGCTGGAGACTATTAGACCTTTGACTCATGACCTTGCAGTGATTTTGACCAAAACCCTAGACCTAGACTTGGGATTTCAAGACAAAAATAAAACAAGTGTAACACAAGCTCTTTCAAATGATATGACCTAATCCAGCAAAGCCAAGAAGGGAACAAAGACCAGCTCCTCCATCAGTGTTATGGCATGCCTAACGGGATGCAAAACTGATATTGATGAGACACCTACTAATGCATATGCAAAGAGCTTTTGATCACCGATGGAGGGCTCAAGACCGACACTAACAGGTGGAATGTGTGAGCAAGAATATTATATTGTCTTAGAATTGATTTACTTGGCATGTGTGTGTGGTCTGATCAAACCCTAGTATAATCAAGTGATTGTGTGTCTGACTTTTATTTGATATTATTGTGTAGTGGGTTTGACTAACACATGATATGAAATGTCTTTGCATGATAATGAAATATAGGCATATATAGATATGTCCTTTTTGGTTGAATCCCTAGCTTGGTCTAGGTTATATGTATTTCTGTTATTGGACATATGATATGCTTATGCATGGTTATGAATTCTTAGATATGTGTGATGACCTAGTCATTGATGCTCACAAGTCTTAGGATTTAATGAAGTTCTTGTCTGACATTCTAGGATGTTGATGATTGGAAATCTAGGGTGTTATAGCTAAACCCTAGTGAAGTTAAAAGTTGTTTAGTATGTGTGATATAACAATCTAAAAACTATTAAATGATTGTTGACAAATGAAAATCTAGGGTTTGGCAGTTAAACCCTAGTAGTGACATTGTCTAGTGTGAAATATAACAATCTGATAATTATGCATGTATTGATGGTTGAGATTTTGAAAATGGAATTCTAGGGTTTTGGACTTGAACCTTAGTCGAAGTAGAAATATCTAATAAATGTTGAGAATATGATAATTTGATATTTGTGAAGAAAGAGTTGAGTATGATGCTTGCTCGGAAATCTAGGATTTACATACTTATCCTAGTAGTTGGTCATGTTAGTGACTGATTGATGGTTGATTAAAAATCTAGGGGCTTGGAACTAACACTAGTGGAAGCTAGTCAGGTTGATGACTAAGTTGTGATATTAATATGGGTTTATTTGCTTGTATGAAATATAGCATTTATATGAATCCCTAGTGAGAAATCTAGCATATGTATTTTGAAAGGTTGTTAGATGCTTTGAATATATATATCTATATGTTTTGAGTTGTTTCTAGGGTTTTCTATATGCTATAGTAAGGTATGTTATACCTTTGGAAGACATATTGAAACACTAGATGGAATGAATGATCTTATGAAGGAGTTTAGGTGTATAAAGTCCCTATCAAGATGTTGAAGAGCATATGTCTCTTGTGTTGACATAGATTGTCATTGATGTCAATATGCCAATATTCAAGGAGCCAGAGGAAGCAAATGGAGCCATCAGAGGAAGCAGACAGAGCTATCAGAGCAAGAATGCCAAAGAATACACTATCGGGAGCAATACATGCCAAAAAAGGGTGTTATGCATGCATTAACATTATCGGAGGCCAAGACTCATAAATATATAAATAATATAATATATATAATATATATATATTATATATATATATAATATATATATATATATATATATATAATTATATATATTATATATATTATATATATATGCATACATATATATGCATTTACACTATTGAAGGCGGAAATCATAGGTGTATTGGAAATTATTATAGGTGAAAGTTTTAACGCTATCGGGTCCATAGAACCCATTAAGCATCACCCCTGTGTATTTACTTGTTTATCGCCGAATGCCATTTACACAGAGAAATCACGCTAAACACTTAACGGATTCTGGAAAGTGAACTTGAAATTTTATGCGTGGGAGTGTTGAGTCTTATCGGGTCTGGCACATTATCACATCGCTATAAGTGAGTGATCTACATTAAGGTGTAGACCTAAACCTTTGCAATTTGCGATTACCAACATATATCGCATCGGCATTTCGGGAGCGGGAGTTATAAAATGTTAAATGGCCCATTGCAATCGCCGATAGCAATTAGCGATATCGCATCAGACCTCTGCCAAGGGCAAGCACCGATTGCAATGAATGTTGCAGACCCGATGCAACATTACAATTGACTTAATTACATCACATCCACCATGTCGGAAGTGACCACTGTAAGTTATAAAGGGATGGTGTGATATGTTGCGACTGCCGATTGCGATTTCACTGCAGACCTGATGCAGGTATAGATGAGGGCGCAATAAATTTGAAGTCCTCCCTTTAATGTTTTCGTCGTTTTTTTCTCATATTTCCTGTGTATTTGAATATTTGCCTTGTGTGGGGTTTGAAGGAAAAAGTGCATTAAGAAATGCTCCTGATAGTTCAAGAGGCCGAACTAAAACCAATTGCGATTGCGATTGGGACGTGGCATGCTCGTTAAACAAAACTGTCTCTGCATATGTCTATTATCATTGAAAAAATGGGGCTTTGTTACAATTTTAACATACAACGACTAAAAAGCCAGGAAGCCAAATGGAAAGCCAACGCAGAGGAAACCGAAAAGCCAAATCAATGGGGAAGAGGGAAGCTAAAGGACAAACTAGCACAGAGGAAGCTGAAGCAAGCATAGAAGAAGACAAAGAGCCAGTGGAAAGCGAAAACGAACAATGAAAGGCATCAGGAATACATAAAACAGAAAAAGCAACGAGAAGTGGGTGTGTGCGCATAATCAGAGTGAGAGGAATCCATAGTTCAGGTAGAGGCAGCAGAGGCAGTAGAGGCAAGAGAAGTAGGAGAACAGGAGTGAAGTAGAAGCTCAGTAGGTTTGGGAGTAGAGAACTACACCAAAATAGTTTATACCAGGTTTGGGTTGGAGCCCACGGGATTGGAGCCTCAGAACGAAAAGGACTGGAATCCTTGGGAGTTGGTGCTCCTAAGTGCAGAACTATTGCCTTGGAAGAACAAAGACCTGAAGTCTGGCATTTCGTTCTAAATGAGTACCAAATTCCTACCACCCTTCCAACAAATCAAGATGAGAGGAAAGCATACATTGCAATTGCAAAAGCCTTGAACTCAAGCACTAGTGGAATCACTGATTCCAAGTTTACAAAAGTCACGAATTGTAACTCTGCCAAAGAAATGTGGGATAAGATAGTTGGCTTATACGATGGAGACTCAAAATTCAAGAAGGAAAAGCTTCAAACTCATAGAAGGAAATTTGAAAGTCTGAAGATGGAAGGTGAAGAAGATATTTCATCATACTTCCTCCAATTAGCTGAACTAATCAACTCCCTTAAAGGATTGGATGAAAAGATTGAAGAAAGTACCATTGTTCAAAAGGTCTTAAGATCTCTTCCAAACATATTTGACTCCAAAATAAGTGCCATAGAATAAGCAAAGGATCTAGATGTTGTCAAGAAAGATGAACTCCATGGAATCCTCACTACCTATGAGATGAGAAAAGGTGGCCCAAGCTCCAAAGATGCAGCATTCAAGGCCTCACAATCAAAGAAGGGGAAAGAAAGGAATGACTATAGTGATGACTCCAATGCAGAATCCGAATTGGTTCAATTTGTACGAAAGATGAAGAAAGGATCTAAGCTAAAAGGTAAGTACCCTCTTATCTGTTTCAAATGTGAAAATATAGGTCATTATGCTGCAAAATGTCCTCATAAACATGATAACAATGATGAAGGAAATTCTAAAAGAAGGGTATAGAAAAAGAAAGGGACCAATAAGAAAAACGTCTTTTCTAAGCAAGATGAGTCTGATGAGGATGAATTTGTAGTCATCAAAAGGAAATTAGATGAGGAAAGTGACCATGATGAAAGCCAAGAAACATTATTGATGGCATTCACAAATGAAGATGACTCGGGGCTAGACAGAAATGTAGATGAACTATTAATAAGTGCCATTGAAGAAAATGAGAAATTATGGAACAAAATCATTTCTCTCAAGGTAGAAAACGAGGAAACAAGAAGAAGAGAATATCTCTTGGAAACAAAGCTAAAAGAAAAAGAAGAGACTTGCGAAGAACGTGAAGCCGAAATAGTATCTCTAAGGAAAGAATTGGAGCAAGTTAAAAAGGGTTGGAAAAGCTCTCAAATACTCGAGACTATCCTGAAAAGTAAAAAACCTCAACATGACAAGTCTGGAATAGGTTTTAAAGGAGAATCATCAAGCACTAAGAATAGTGTGAAAAGCTATGTCGATGCACTTTCAAGAAACCCAAAAGAAGAAAAGGTATGTCATCAAAGGCGCATCCTAGATCCAAAGAATGAAGAGAGAATAACACAAAAGAAGAATGTGGATTCGAATCATGGATACTATAGCAAATACAAACCAATATTCCATCAAAGGCCCATCTCAAATCCAAAGAATGAAGTGGGAGTAATTCCAAGGAAGGAAATTGACTCAAAATGTGGCTACTACAATAGGTACAAAACTATCTTTCTTGGACATTGTTTTCATTGTAAAAACTTTGTTCCTCAAGCCAGACATTGCATGGCTCGCAAGAGTGAAACACCAAAGCTAAAGGATCAAATAATCAAACCATATGGCCGCAAAAGGCAGGGACAAATAAAAACCTTCAATTCATTTGATCCCTTGAGCAAATTTGATCTGATTTGCTCATTATGCTACAATAATGGACAATATGAACAAAACTGCCCTCTCAAAAGAGGAAAAGAAAGTAATGAGAATCCCAACACGAATAAATGTGGCCTATTTCTATATTCTCAAAATAATGAAAATCATTGGTTTGTGGATAGTGGGTGCTCCAGACACATGACAGGAGACAAAAGGAAGTTTGTCTCATTGAGCAAAAAGGAAGGAAATGTCTCCTTTGGAAGTGGATTTGGCAGAATTGTGGGAAAAGGAACTGTTACCCTCATCAATGGAAAAGGAAAATCTCAAGATGCTCTACTAGTAGATGGGATCAAACACAACCTCCTGAGTGTCAGCCAAATTTGTGATTAAGGACATAATGTTGTCTTTAGCACCAAAGGTTGTGAAATAAGGAACTCTTCCTCAAGGGAATTTGTGGCGAAAGGGGTTAGAACATCAGACAACATTTACATTCTAAATAAGATTCAAGAGAATAAATGCTACCTGAGTCAGACATATGAAAGTTTTTTGTGGCACAAACGACTTGGACATACAAGCTTCAAAAATCTATTCAATATCAGCAAGATTAAAGTTGTACGAGACATCCCAAGGCTATTCAAACCAAATCAAGGAGTATGTGGTCCCTGTCAACATGGAAAGCAAACCAGAACCAGCCAAAAGATCAAGGAGATCTCTACATCAAAGCCCTTGGAGATCATCCATGTTGATTTATGTGGACCAACTAGAAATCAGGCACTCCAAGGAGAAAGGTACTTTGTTTTATTTGTTGATGACTATACTAGAATGATGTGGATATATTTTATAAAATATAAATTTGAAACATTTAAGTGTTTTAAGAATCTAAAAGAACTTGTAGAAAATGAAAAGGACTTAAAAATTAAGTGCCTCAGAATAGATAGAGGGGGGGAATTCACATCAAAATAATTTAATGAGTTCTGTAACATACATGGAGTTAAAAGAGAATTCTCTACTGCTAGAACACCCTAGTAAAATGGGGTAGTTGGAAGAAGAAACCAGATAGTTCAAGAAATGGCAAGAACAATGTTATTAGCAGTCGAGACAACTGTCTATACCTTGAATCGAACTCAATTAAGACCAAATTGTGAAACAAATCCTTATGAATTATGGAAAGGAAGAATTGCTTCAGTAAAGTACCTCAATATCTTTGGAAAAAGTGCTTCATAAAAATCAATGATGGCTCACTAGGAAAGTTTGATTCTCGAGTTGATGAAGGGATATTCCTTGGATACTCTACACGGAGCAAAACCTACAAGTGCCACAATTTTCGACTAAAGTAAATAATGGAAAGCATTGATGTAAAGATAGATGAAGATCTTCCAGAAAAGGAAATTGAGGAACATGAAGATGATCCTCTCATTGAAGAAGAAGAACCTAAAGAAGAAAAAATAGATCGGGAAGAATAAGAAGAGGAAAAAGAACCACATCATACCCCTTCAAAGATGAAGTTTCTCTAGAAATATCATCCAGAAGAGCAGATTATTGGCAATAGAGATGAAGAGGTGCAAACCTGAAGAATGATGATAATTACACCAAAGGGAAACGTTATTGCTCTTCTATCCATGATAGAACCAGAAACATTTACACAAGCAAGGATCCTCATTGGGTAAAAGCCATGGAAGAAGAAATGTCCCAAAGTGAGAATAGCGAGACATGGGAGCTGGTACCTTGTCCAAAGGAAAAAATCATAATAGGAACCAAGTGGGTATTCAAAAATAAAATGAATGAAGAAGGACAAAAAGAAACAAGGCAAGGCTTGTCTGCAAAGGCTATTCACAAATTGAAGGAATTGACTTTGAAGAGACATTTGCACCAACAGCTCGTATGGAAGCTATTAGGATGTTCTTGGCATTTGCTTGCTCAAAAGGATTCAAAATCCATCAAATGGATGTAAAATTAGCATTTCTAAATGGGGAACTCAAGGAAGAAGTCTACATGGAGAAACCAGAAGGGTTTGATCTAACGGAAGGAAAATACTTAGTCTGTAAGTTGAAAAAAGCATTATATGGGTTGAAACAAGCTCCGATAGCTTGGTATGCAAGATTGGATCACTATCTACAACAATAAGGCTTCAAGAAGGGAGTGGCAGGAAGTAATCTCTACATAAAGACAGATGAAGGTAAGCTACTAGTCACACTTGTTTATGTTGATGATCTGATTTTTGCTAGCAATAATGATGAAATGAGCCATGAATTTTCTCAAAACATGTCAAGATAATTCAAGATGTCAATGATAGGAGAGTTATCTCACTTCCTTGGACTACAAGTATCTCAAACCAGAGCAAGTTTGTTTATATCTCAAGCCAAATATCTTAAAGACATGCTTAAAAGATATGGAATGGAAGACTGTGCACCCATGAGCACACCTATGACCACAAATTGCAAATTGAGCAAAAATGATGGCTCCCCTCCAGTAGATGGAACTCATTATAGGTCAATAATTAGAGCTCTTCTATACTTAACAGCTAGAAGACCCGACATAATGCAGGCAGCAGGAATGGTGAGAATATTTGAATCTGCTCCTAAACAATCTCATTTGTTAGTTGTAAAAAGAATTCTCAGATATCTGAAAGGAACTCATAATTTTGGTCTTTGGTACCCTAAGAGCTCAACACTGACTGTAACTGCATACACCGATGCTGATTGGTCCAGAAGTGTAGATGACCGGAAAAGTACTAGTGGAGATGCATTCTTCCTAGGAGACTGTTTAGTATCATGGCTCAACAAAAAATAGACATCCATATCATTATCCACAGCCGAAGTCGAGTATATAGCTACAAAAAAATGTTGTACTCAAATACTATGGATGAAGGAAGCTCTAAAAGATGTCAACATAGGTACAGATAAACCAATTACCATCTATTGTGATAACACAAGTCCTATCAGTCTCAAAAAATCCAGTGATGCACTCAAAGACCAAACACATACCAATCAAGTATCATTTCCTTCATGAACAAGTAGCTGAACAAAACATCATTTTGGAATATATCAATACTAAGGAGTAGATAGCTAATATTTTCACAAAACCTCTTCCACTAGAAGCATTTAAACATCTTCTTCAAAAGATGGGGGTTATCTCTTTAGCATCATTCAAGTTCATTCATAAAGATGTTGCAAGACAGGGGGAGAAATTCTATAGGGGGAGCAGTTCGACAGGGGGAATCCGTATGCATTCCTTTGCCATTGATGTCAAAGGGGGAGAGTAGAAGAATATTGCCATCAATAACAAAGGGGGATATTGTTGACATAGATTGTCATTGATGTCAATATGGCAATATTTGAGGAGCCAGAGGAAGCAAACAGAGCCATTGGAGGAAGCAATCAGAGCTATCAGAGCCATCAGAGGAAGCAGACAGACCTATCTGAGCAATAATGCCAAAGAACACACTATCGAGATCAATATATGCCACAAAAGGGTTATATGCATGCATTAACACTATCAAAGGCCAAAACTCATATATATATATATATATAATATAATATTATATATATATATATAATATATATATATATATATATATATAATATATATAAATATATATATATCTATATCTATATCTATATCTATATCATATCTATATCTATATATATATATATATATATATAATATATTAATATATATATATATATATATATATAAATATATATATAATATTTATATATATATATATATATATATATATACTATACACACACTATCGGAGGCAGAAATCTTAGGTGTATTGGAAATTATTATAGGTGGAATTTTTAATGCTATTGGGTCCGTAGAACCCATATAGCATCACCGTTGTGTATTTACTTGTTTATCATCAAACTCCATTTACATAGCGAAATCACACTAAACACTTAACGAATTCGGGAAAGCGGACTTCAAATTTTATGCACGAGAGTGTTGAGTCTTATCGGGTCTGACACATATGATCGCATCGCTATAAGTGAGTGGCCTACGTTAAGGTCTAGACATGAACCTTTGCAATTTGCGATTGCCGACATATATTGCATCAGCACTTTGGGAGCGGGAGTTATAAAGTGTTAAGCGGCCCATTGCAATATATCTATATATATATATATTAATATATTATATATATATATATAATATATATAATATCTATATATATATATATATATATATATATATATATATATATTATATATATATATATTAATATATATATATATATATATATATAGGAAAATACACTATCGGAGGTAGAAACCTTAGGTGTATTGGAAATTATTATAGGCAGAATTTTTAACGCTATCGGGTCTGTAGAACCCATATAGCATCACCGTTGTGTATTTACTTATTTATCGTCAAACTCCATTTACATAGCGAAATCACACTAAACACTTAACGAATTCGGGAAAGCGGACTTGAAATTTTATGCACGAGAGTGTTGAATCTTATCGGGTTCGACACATATGATCGCATCGCTATAAGTGAGTGGCCTACGTTAAGGTCTAGACATGAACCTTTGTAATTTGCGATTGCTGACATATTTTGCATCAGCACTATGGGAGCAGGAGTTATAAAGTGTTAAGCGGCCCATTGCAATAGCCGATAGCGATTAGCGATATCGCATCGGACCTCTGCCAAGGGTAAGCATCGATTGTGATGAATGTTGCGAACATGATGCAACATTACAATTGAGTTAATGCTATATCGTGTCTACCATGTCGGAAGTGACTATTGCAAGTTATAAAGGAATGGCATGATATGCTGCGATTACCGATTGCGATTTCATTGCAGACCTGATGCAGGTATAGAAGAGGGTGCAATAAATTTGAAGTCTACCCTTTAACGTTTTCGCCAGTTTTTTCTCATATTTCCTGTGTATTTGAATATTTGCCTTGCGTGAGGTTTGAAGGAAAAATGCATTAAGAAATTCTCCTGATAGTTTAGGAGGTTGAAATAAAGCCGATTGTGATTGCGATTGGGATGTGGCACGTCCATTAAACAAAATTGTCTCTATGTATGCCTATTATCATTGAAAAAATGGGGCTTTGTTACAGTTTTAACATACAACGACCAAAAATCCAGGAAGCCAAATGGAAAGCCAGCGCAGAGGAAACCAAAAAGCCAAATCAATTGCAAAGAGGGAAGCCAAAGGACAAGCCAGTGCAGAGGAAGTTAAAGCAAGCGTGGAAGAAGTCGAAGAGCCAGTGGAAAATGAAAATGAATAGTTAGAGGCATCAGGAATACATAAAATTAAAAAAAAAAACAAGGAGAAGTGGGTGTGTGCGCATAATTAGAGTGAGAGGAAGCCATAGTTTAGGTAGAGGAAAGAGAGGTAGGAGAGGTAGGAGAAGTAGGAGAACAGGAGTGAAGCAGAAGCTCAATAGGTTTGGGAGCAGAGAACTACAACAAAACAGTTTATACCAGATTTGGGTTGGAGCCCACGGGGTTGGAGCCTCAGAACTGAAAGGGCTAGAATCCTTGGGAGTTGGTGTTCATAAGTGTAGAACTATTGCCTTGGAAGAACAAATTTGGTGCTCTAGAGGTTGGAGACTCACAAAAGTCCAAGTTGGTGCTTGGCAACTGATTGCAACCAGCTATATATTGTATTTATTTCATTGCACTGTTTGCGTTAATAAAAGCATTTATTTCAGCTATCTATTTCTGTGTTATTATATATATATATATATATATATATATATGTTTTGGTGATAAAAAGAACAACATAGAAAGAAATATTGATTCACCCCCCTCTCAGTATTTCAAACATCTTGTTTATAATTAATTTTGGATATCTGATATGAATAAAGTTGAAATGCTTCCGTGATTCTGATATGGCTAACATCATGCTTCTATAGTTTTGGTTGTACTTGCTATCTAAGTTGTGTAGGTACACAATATTCAACTTGGTGAAGATGCTCAATGTGACAAGAAAGTTGTGCTAGTGTACAAACTTCAACTTGGTGAAGATGCTTGTTGTGACAAGCAAGTTGTGCTAGTACACAATCTTCAACTTGGTGAAGATGCTCGATGTGAAAACAAGTTGTGTAGGTACACAATATTCAACTTGGTGAAGATGATCTATGTGCAAGCATGATGAGGATGATGATAACTCTAATGAAATGGTTGGAAGCCACGAAAGATTCTCTAATGTCTAAAAGGAAGAAGTTGATCTCCCAGAGGAAGCATGAATAAAAGAGATCTCCCTAAGATTAAGAGGGAGTCTGGATAATAAAAAAAAAGAAAAAATTGCTTCCTATATGAAAGGGAGTGACACGTATGGTTCTTTTCTTCATGTGTCATGCACTAGACCATGACTAATAGTCGTAAGTCTGAGTGAAGGCCATGAGAAAGAAAAGGAATTTGGAGAATGCATTTTGTAGTATTGCTGAAAGAAGGAAAGCAAGATCCAATTGAAGAATATGTTGTTGCATCTGAAGTAGGAAGGAAAACATATGATCAAGGAATCTTCTGTCCAATATTCGGTTGATAGTCCTACTATGAAAGATGAGAAGCAACATGCAAAGGTATACTATTGGTTGGGGTTGTGGTTGTACAGGTGAATCTCTCGAAGGAAAGCTTGTTGGTTTACCAATCAGGTTGATTGGGGGAGATTGGACATTCTTTATCTACTAGATCAAGGGGTGTTGAGGCTTTGCGATGAAGCATTTCCTGGGGAGACATATGGCTAACACTTTGTGTTGATGTCTAATTCCTTGAAGTTGGAAAGGTGGTGTTGATTATTGAGCTTTGTTTTGGTTACACACCTAGATTTTTGGGTTAGTGGCTAGCAATTAAGATTGATGGTACCTAGAGGGGCTGAAAGCTTGAGTCCATATTAGTCCCACTTGATATATTTCCTTGGCTAGGAATCTTGTAGTGTATTATCTAGGGTGCTAGATTGGGCTAAATTTATTATCAACCAGGGTGCGTAGACTTAGAGGCATGTGCCTAAAATATATAGACATAAAGGATCTACTCTAGGCCTATTATTCCTAATTACAATGCTGTGACTAGATCTAATATTAAACTATCAATCAAATATTTAACTAAGCATCAAACTATATATCATTAACAGCTAAAATGCAACTCATAACATGCTGTGTATCACTGTATCTAAAGGTTTCGGTCTCCTTACAGAGACACCAAACATGAAACCCCTGTTTAATGGCACTCAACAGTCATGAATATTTATTATAAACATGCAAAGTAAAAATCATAAACATCGTCCATAGCAGTGCTTTACAAAGCAACCCTGGATTGAATCCTTTACAGGATATGATTCACAATCCAGATGAGGGTTTGTTCAAATGCATATATAGACATCTAACAGTGCATTCATAAACACAAATGTAAGCATCAATCAAATCCTTGTGCATATAAATCGATATCAAATATCATTCAAACGCTTGACTGTAAAATGTAATTAAAGTAACAATGTAAATGCAATGTAAACGTAATTAAAATATCGGTATACCATGCACGCAGGGCCCGTTCGCGTTCTTGGTACACCGAGATTGTTACTCCACGATCACAGTATTAAACAACGCACGGAGTTTATAATGCAATCTTATATTAAATCAAAGCTCTGTTCTGAAGCGATAAGAAATGTATGTGTAAAACGTAAAGGTCTGAAGTGTCACAAGGTAAACTAACATATAACCAGGTTCGGCCTTATAATTACATACGGTTCACATCCTTTGAAATGGATGTTCATCCATGGGCGGCTGTTGCTGCTTTTACAAAAACGCAAAGATGTTCCTATCCTAACTTACGCACATAAAAACAAGGAAACAACTAAAAATCGGATTGACTGTAACTGAGTGCTGTTGCTGCCTTTGTGCCAACATGCCATAGTTGACCAGGCGTTGACCGCGCATATAGGAGGGATGTTTCCGCTGCGGGATAGGTGCTTGTCCATGCTTGGACATTCCACTTTTCGCTCATACCTTTCGCTCTGGCCTGGATGTCATGCCACATGTCAAACGATAATCCATTTACAGGTTGTTGAGACTTCCTGTAGTTATTTAGGCCAAAAATCCTAATTTATTAACACAAAACCCCTAAATCAATTTAAATGCAATTCAACAACTATAAAAATATTAATTAATCAATTTCCAAGGCATTTGAGGGATAAATGATGAAAAGAGGTAGGAAATGGTCATGTTTTGGGAGGGAAAAAGGGGTCATAGAATGGTACCAACATCTCTCCCCGACTTAATGACTTAGCATGTCCTCATGCTAACCCTGAAGTGCTTCCTTTAAACTCGGTCCCTACCTGTACCTCTGCTGCCTTGAGAAATGTGTCTACGTTCTTCTTCACCTGGGCATCTTTCTGGTCATGGAGCTCTTGCTTCAGTCTTTTGTACTTTTCCTTGAGGGTCTTCTTTTGGTTGTACCACTTGGTGGCCCACTTGCAAATGTCTGTCTGCTCAGCCTCCAGCTCATTAACCCGCTCTTTTAACTTTTCATTTTTCTTTTGAATTTCTTTGCTCTGTGTACAGAGCATTTCATTTTCCTTTTTAATAACTTTCTCCAGGATGTTGGCCTCCATGAGCTCCTCTTTTAGTTTTTCGATTTGTCTCTCTAATTTCTTTTGCTTCTTGCTGGGAGGTGGTGACCCTCTTTCCTATTTATTATTACTCTCGACCTCTATATCAGCTCCTGGGGGTGAATGGCTTTCAACATCTACATCGGCTCCTGGCCCTGGTGGTCAATGATCACTGCTCTGAATATCCATCTGTATAGGTGCATTAGATTCTTCTTGCAACTGAACTTTTGATGCCCTTCTCGTTCTTCTTGAGTAAGTGGTGAAGACTTCGTCTTGTTCTACCCTTTTTGCATCTTCCTTTCTCATTTGTCTGGTCCTTATGCTGCTCACAGGTGGGGGTATCTTGTTAGCTTTGGATGATGCTGGAATCTCCTCATCAATGTCTTTCATAAACCCTGAGTTTTCTTGTGATTCCTCTTTGTCTTCCTCATCCCTGATTTGGTTGGCAGCTAAGAACTCCTTCCATGTTTTCCCTCTTCTTTGCATTTCATCTTCAATAAGAATTTTGATTAAACCAAAATGGTATAAGCTTTTGTCTTCGTTTCCTTTCTTCTTCTGGATGGTTTTGGACATCTTGGTTAGGCTCTGCAATAAGAAATATGGTAAACTAATGACACATTGTTTCTTTATGTGTAGCAACAACTTGATGTGATACAAATAGACAATGCTGTAGCGGCCCTCACAGGTCACAAATTTTTGAAGTATGTAAACCATTTTGTCCCAAGGATGCACTAACCAACTTCTTGGAACGCCCTTCTTCCAATTGACCATTGAGACTCGTGACCTGGACATGAATTGGGTCCACGATTTTTCTTTGAATTGTTTGGTTTTGAAGTACTTTTCTCCCTCTGGGCTAACCCCTGTTGCTTGGGCAATGGTGTCCTATGAAACCCTGAATGAGAAAGTAACTATCAAGGCTTCTACCCATTAAACGTGAAGGCAAATTGCTTAGCAACTTCTTCGTTGCTTCCATGGAATTTTTCCAAAAAGGGTAGCCACTGTATTTCCCTCAGAATCGAAATACAGTCTTCGTGGTATTGAGAGCTATCAAACACGTTTGGCTCGACCCTATTTTTCATCTTGGCAGAGGGTCGAGCTTCCTAACTTGCAAATTTTACAAGGAAGTCTGAGTTTATTACCTGAGACCGTCGCTCCTTTATGTTCACTGTAATGCTGGGTCAGCTTGTTCTGTAGCTCGGTGAGATTCGAAACTGGATGCGTTCTCTGCCCTCGGTCCTTGCTGTGGAGGCTTATGCACCAGCGTATGCAAATGGAGTTATACACTAACGTATATAATCCTGAGAACGAGTAAAATGACCACTGTTTTCTCCTTTGTTAATGAAGCTCGGTTCAGAGTGTATTCAATTTAAAAAAAAACAGAGGAATAATGATAGTATTGCTTGCATAAGTATTATGATAGGAGCGCTGAGAGGTGTATTTACGTCGGGTGGTGAATTCATCATTCGGCCCATGCAAAATAATAAATAGGCCTGCTGTCTCCTGCTTTGATATAATTACCCTTTTTATTTTTTTATTAATTTTTTTTCAAAAATATCACCACGTGTCCTGTTGGTACTCATCCAATTGGAGGTGTAGATTTAGAAGGTTGATATGGCGGTGGATGGCTGTAGGATGCTTAGGGAATATTGGAGTGAGGGGTGAATGAATTTTAAAGTAGGAAGTAGGTTGGAGTAGGGAAGAATTAGGGGAATAAGAGAGGATGGGAAAATGTGCTTTTGGAATTAATTATAACAGTCATAGCTATTAGAATTAACATAAAAATTAATCTAAGAAATTAAGTGTTAAAAACAAGGAATGTATTACACTGTTTGACTGTTGTTGCATTGACATGCTGAGTAGAGCTAACTTTTGACTGTTGTTTGATTTTCTTTGTTGTTCATAATAGGTCCCTTGAGGTATGCAACAGTTCCCTCTGCAGTGCTGAAGATATTCATGTAATTCTTTGTGTGCATGCAGGTGCTGCTGAGCTTGGGTGCCTGATTGATGAAGTCTTGATGAAGTCTTGATCCTACCTTTGTAGAAACTTGCTGTAGCTGTGTTGAAGTAATTCTCTTTTTGAAGTATCAATCTCCTAACAGGTCCCTTTTTGTGTGTCTAAACAGGTCCCTTACTGCTGGTGCTGGTAGCATGGTCTTCTTGGACATAACAGGTCCCCCTGCATAATATTTATAACCAGGTCCCTCTGATATGAAACAATGACAAGACAACTTATTCATTGAAGTCTGGAATGGTGGAACAAACTGCTTGGAAAATTTACAATGATAATTTTTTTTTTTTACAATGGAGAGATAAGAAAATAAGAATACTGATGCTCCTCTCCCCCACAAAAATTTTGACTTGTTCTCAAGTCAATATTCAGCTGAAACATGAAACAGTGATAAAGAAAGAGAATTCTTACCCGCCAATGAATTGGTTTTCAAGTAGGAATTCGAGGTTAGAGTGTGCCAGAAACTGGTTTTCACATCTAACCCATTTATTATTATTATTATTATTTCATGTTTTGTTTTTTTTTCGTTTTTATTTCTATTTTTTTTTTTTTATTTTTTTTTTTTAATTTTCAAAATTGAAAGAAAATAAACTAAGGCAGGGAGACTGCAGTTGAGGGCTGCAGTATCTCAACCTCACTTTGTTGAGAAACTGTGTGTAGAAAATCTTGCTTGTTGATGGGCTTGGTATAGAGTTTCAGGCGATGACCATTGACAGTAAAGGAATGGCCTTCTCCATCAATAGTTATGAGCTTCACGGATCCATTGTCATAAACCTGAACAATTTTGTAGGAGCCCATCCAATGGGTGGTAAACTTGGCTTTATGATCTCTAAACTTAGAGTCAAAAAGTAGAGCCCAGTCACCTTCCTTGAATTGCTTCTTCTTGATATGTGCATCATGCCACTGCTTCCTTTGCTTTTGCATGAGGATGGCGGTCTCCTCTGCTTGCTGCCTCATTTCATCCAGCTGGTTAAGCTGCTGGATTCTTTCTTTTTGTGCCTCATCCAAGTCAATCTGTAAATCAGCAGCCAGTTTAAAAGTATGTATCTGAAACTCAATAGGAAGCATTACCTCTTTGCCGTACACCAACTGATATGGTGTAAATCTTGTAGTATCCTTCCAGGTGATTCTGTAAGCCCAGAGTGCATCTTTGAGCTTTTCTTCCCAATTCTTCCTGTTCATGGCAATAGTCTTAGTAATGATACCCTCCAAAGTTTTGTTTGTAGATTCCACCTGGCCATTGGCCTGTGGATGGTAAGGTGTTCTTTTCCTATGCTTGATCTTATATTTTTCTGTGATGTCCTTAACTAACTTGGAGGTGAATTGGGTACCTTGATCAGTTACTATCTCCCTTGGCACTCCGTATCTAACAAAAATCTCTTCAAACAGTAAATTGACAACTGTGTGTTCGGTGGCTCTTACCAGTGCTTTTGCTTCAACCCACTTTGTGACATAATCAGTACATACTAAGATGTACTTCTTACCATTGGAGGATGGGTTGATAGGTCCTATGAAGTCTAGAGCCCATTTTTCAAATGGCTCTAGGTGAACTTGGGGCTGAAGAGGCATCTCATCGATAGCTGTTGGC
>APFE031320379.1:0-20883 GCA_000404065.3 Pinus taeda | reverse complement strand
ATTATTATGTGCTTGGGGGGAACCATTCTGTAGAAGCTCAAAGACAATTGATGGAGGAATATCCTAATAAACCACATTTTGAAACAATGAAATGTATCATTTATGCTGGTTTAAATGAAACAAAACCAAAGTTAGTGGCATGGGATCATAATTCAGATAATGAATATAGGATGTCTGTGACTTTCATCCAAAGGGTTAGATTTATTCATAGTGAATTTCAAGAAAAAATTGGTGGGGATAGGATAAATGTTATTGTAGATTTCTGAAAGGAATGTTGTATGGAAATAGGCTCTCAAATTGAAGAGAAAACCAAGTCAAAAGGTGGAAAAGACAACAGAAATAGTGATTTATTTAGAGGTGTTGATAACATTTTCCAATTGGCATTTAGAACTGGAGATGATTGGAAGTTGATTGATGAGATTTTTAGCATGTGGGAAGTCATTGGCATTAAAAACCAGAGGGTCAAAAAGTCTAAGCCATTGATATGTAGCAATAGTAAATCAGCTCCTGAACTGAAGCAACTTCCAAACGATATGACCATCACGCCTTGGAGGGCGATGCAAGGAGTGAAAGATGAAAAAATTGTCAAAACAATATTATCTCGTCTGAGGTCAGGGGAATTATCATTGGAAGAAATGTCTGAAGAATTTCAAAAGTAAGTTTGTTGAATTATTTTTATTTATTTCTAGATTATAGTTATGTTTTAAATAAAACATGTTCTTGGTAGTATTTGTTATACATATCATTATATTAACTTTTTCTTACTTTATCTATGCAGTCACAAAGTTTACATGAAAATTCAGGAACAAATAGTTAGATTGTTGAATGAAGATAGTTGGGATGATGTTGTTGCAACTATCCAGATTCAAGTTCTACATCAACATTAAAAGCTTTTTATCTTGCATTTAAAAAGGTATGTTGATTTATACATTCAGTTTTATTCATCTGTGTACTATTTTTAATTTAAAACTTACACATATATTTGTTTATTTGATAAAAGATGAGGAAGGAAGATAATGGAGCACCAGACAGTTTCAAGACTTTTATTGAAAAAATAAAGATTGAAAGACTGAGGAAGCAACGTATTAAGAATGTTGAACTTGATCCAACTTTTAATCATTTCATTTGGAATGGGCTAGACACTATTCAATATCAAGTAATATAAGGCGACTGTGAAGACATTGCTAAACTCATACCAAAAAGGGATTATGCCCTAGTTATAGCAGATATTCCCCATGTTTTCAATATTCCAAACATTTACTATGATAGTGACCCTTATACTTATTAAGCTTTTAATAAAGTGGTTGCGGGATTTGTAGAAGTAATGTCATCACCATTATGGAGATTTGTGACATTTCATTCAGACACACAATTGGCAATGATATTGTCAAGCTTCAAGGGGAAAACAAATTCAAGGATGCAGCTTACATGGTAAGACATTTAAAAGGTATATTTGATTAATGTTGAAAAATTCATTTATGTACAAGTTAACTAAAATTTTACTATTTCATGTTATAGGAAAAAGTCAAATCTTCTGAACAATGAAGATCAACAATTTATAAATGACTGTGAGTTCATTCATATTGATAGTTGGGAAAAAGATGATAGCCATATGTCTATGATTTTTAATCGGGTGGACAAAAAGAGTCATAGAAAAATACTGACTTATGATGTTGTTGTGAGAAAACTAACATATGAAGACAAAGAAAGAAAAGGAGAGATAGTTAACATTTATCAAAAACCACAATTATTGATTAACTATCTTATAAACATATGTTCAAATGAAGGAGATTGGGTTCTGAATTTATTTTCTGGCTCAGGTAGGTTTTGTTATATGGAATTGAATTTCAACATGTTCTTTTTTTAATTAATATGTCATTGTACTAATTTACTTCATTATTTTTTTTGTGCTTGATAATTAGGTACAACAATAGCATGTTGCCTTCAAAAAAGAAGAAATTGCATTGCAATTAAGAAAGATCCATTACAATGCAATTTCATTCAGCAAAGAATTAATGCTCTTCAATTTCTTCCAGATGCAATGCAAGAAATTGGGTTGAAGAACTGGGACTTTAGTGAATCACGTGTGGCAAAAAAGGCAAAGGAACCCCAACCACCATTACATGGAATGTTTGGAAAGACATACATTGGGAGATTCGCAGACATCAAAGACCCATTAGAAGAGGAAAATGGAGCAAATGAAAGTAGAAAATATTGTGGAAGAAGACAATGATGAAACTCTAGAGGACGAAGAGTTTGGATTACGTGACATTGTTGATTAAATTTAAGTTATACTTGGAAATAAAGCTTTGCAATGTTTTGACTCTAACATTTTATGAAAAGAATAATCAATCAATTAAAGTTGTTATGTGTTCAATATTTGTAAATTGTGATTTTAGCATTGATTTTTAAGTTAATTATTATTTCTTGAAAAAAAAAAGTGATTATTATTATTTTTTTGACATGAAATTCATAAAAAAAACTATTATTTAACCATTTTTAGTGAAAATTTTTGCATAAAAATTGTGATTTTGACATGTAAATTCTAGCAAAAAATGATCAAAACGTGTAATTTTTTTGTTATATTTATGTTAAAAATGGTTATTTTTATGTCCATTGTTAAAAATTATTGTTTTTTAGAAACAATTATTTCATGTGGATTGAAAAATTAATTAAGGATGTATAAATATGTAGATTATCTAAAATTCAAACTATCGACTTTCTAATTTGAAAATGCAAAACAATAAAAACCCCACTACAAAAAAATTAAACTTAAAATAGAAAACAAGAAAATAGGAAGAAAATGATCACTTCAAAAACTATCAAATTTAGAAAATAATTATGTACATTTCATACACTAGAAAATTTAAAGTCAAAAAATAGGTCTTTTAAAAAAAGGGTGTAATGCAGAATAATCACTTTTTTAAATCAACATGAAAATCACTACCATTCTAAAATGTAATGTACATGAAAAAAATTAAAGTTCCAAAAATTATGCTCTAAAAAAAACATGTGTGTTTTGCATCACCCCTTTTCAAAATCAGGTCATTTTTTGCTATCTCTACGAAACGGGTAACGGTACCAGTTCCCATTTCAAAGTTTACATTGTTTACTATAGATCTATTCATCAACCCTCAGAAGGCTATGTCCATAGCTCTTTGGAATTTGGCACTCGCATTAATGAGCCCAAAAGGCATTTTTCGGTATGCGTAGGTGCCCCATTTGGTGTTGAAGGTTGTCTTAATCTGATCCCCATGCAATACCAATACTTGATTATATCCTGAAAACCTATATAATAGAGACAACATTTCAGACCCAGAAATGCACTGAAGGATGTGTTCCATAGAAGGGAAATGATAGTTGTCCTTTTGAGATGCTCTGTTCAAGTTTGTAAAATCAATACACAGCCTGATGTCTCCATTTTTCTTTCTCACTGGCACGAGATTAGCTACCGAGCTGGTGTGTCTGACCGGGAATATGATTTTAGCATCTAGCATCTTGTTCAGTTCTTTCTTCACCAATGGTTCTAGGCTTGGATGCATCTTACACAGCTTTTGTTGGTAGGGCTTGGCCTCCTTTTCCAAAGGGATCACATGCTGCATAATACTGGTATCAAAGGTCTTTAGGTTTTCATATGTCCATGCAAAGAAATCCTTGTATTCTTTAAATAGTTTGACAAGTGCAGCCTTTTCTTACGGAGAACACCCCAGGCCCAGATTGACACGTTTTGGGTCTTTTTTGGTCCCAACATTGACCATTTCATACTCCATGGACGAGCTGTGTGTTTTGCAGTTAGTAGGTTTCTTGAATTTATCATGCAAGTCATACAAGTGCTCCATCATAACCACTAATTTTGGAATCACATTGGGCTGATCCTTTTCCTCATCTTCCCTTTCATTCATAAGCTTTTCATGATCCCTTTCGTCAATGACTACACTATTGAATGTCTTCTCGCAGTGTAGGAACTCAAGGATTTTCTCATCATCTTCGAAAACCTGCCAATTCGAGATGTTATCAGGCACAAATAGTCTGAAAATCAATTCAACAGAATATTTATTTTTCTTCAATTTAAAATCAGGCAAAAGTTTAGTAGCCATATTAACCATCATATCAGCATCTTGCTTTTGTCCTCGAGGTATGTATGTAATATTAAAGGAATCAAAACTATCAATTAAATCCCATACCTCATGCTGGTAATCACCAGGCGTGGAGAATTTCAATGCATCCTTTTCCTTACCTGATCTACAATTATCTATGAGTCACAAAAAACCTTAAGATTTTTCACATTCATACCAATGGTTTTCTTCCGGCCTTGCAGCAGGCCCTCATATTTCGTTGTGTTGTTGGTGCATGTGAACTCCAACCGGCTTGCCATTAGATGTTGGTTCCCTTACAGGTCAATGAGAATACTTCCAGCACCTACACCCTCAAGGTAGTTAGAGCCATCAAAATAGACTGTCCAAAATATTGCATCTAATGTTACATCAACTGAACTAATATCTAAGAAATTGGTCCTCTCATTTACTATAATACATGATATCTAATCAGTTGGATTATTGGATGGAATTTCCAACCATGTGTCTGTTAAATTTTCTTCAACGGTTTCTACATGAAACTCTTCAAAACAGGTTTCTGTATTATAAACATTGAAACTATAGTTCCCAAGGATGGACTTGGTAGATATTATAGGTTCATTGGGACCATTTAGTTCCATTACCACATACTTCATGTATCTTTCCCTATCGACGCTTAACATTTCACCCTTTCCTTTCTAAGGCAAGAAGAGATGGGACCAATCAGTCGAGAAGTATCCATTCAATTTTGCTGACCAGCCCCTGCTAAGCAGCATTCCATAGGCCTTAGGTATATCGACTACCACTATATCAATGACCTATGTGTACTTTGGTTTAGCAACCATCCGAATCAACACATCCTTCAATTCGCCAATCACTGTCACATTTGTCCTATCTAATTGCATGATTTGAGTTCCAGTTTTTTCAAGTATGGCCTGAAGTCTTTTAGCAACAGTCTAAGGCATAATAGTGGATGAAGCACTAGAGTCTACCAAGTAGTTATGTACGTTCAAGTTGAAAATTTCAAACGTAATGAGGAACAGTGGGGTCATAGATTTCGATTTTCTCCCTATCATGGTTGCGCTGACATCTCGAGGTTTTTTAGTCATTTTAGATAACATGACCTCCATAGCTGATGGTATTTGGGCTACACTAGTGGTACTAATAGGTTTGGACATTGGCTTCTTCGTTTGGGTGCTTGTGGTGGTGGGGGTTTTGCAGTTCTGCTCATTCATAGCTTTTAGCAAAAAATCTCTCTGTTGCGTTAATTTTAACAAGTCAAAACATATGATATTGGCCCTAGACTTCTTGAGATCATCCACAATATTATAATCAATGATATAAACGGGATAGGGCAGAGTAAAAATGCTTGTTTTTCCATTTTTAAGTGGGAGTTTACCATGTTGAGTAGCCTTCATTGCAGTGGGAGACACATTTTCTTTCTCTAAGTGACTTACAACAGGGGTATTCTTGGATTGACTACCAGGCCCACTCTTCTCGCCAGGAACTCAGGGAGTAGATGCTTTCACAGGGCAAACATCTTGCTTCGTTTGGTCTAAGGGCTTTGTCGCACCTGGAAGTGGCCCTTTACTGAGCATGTGGATTTCATTAGAATTGATTTCTGCAGTGTTATCTCCCTCATCGTCATTCTCATCACTATGGAAATCCCACAGCACATTGATTTGGGTTTCCTCATCTGAGGGTTCTTCTACTTGGTATTCCTCCTCATCCCCTTGTTCTAGTTCGAGCTCTAGTATAGGTTCTTCTTTGTTGAGGAGAAACCCAATCAGAGCCAATTCTTCTATGTTTAAAGCCCCTTCATTAGGTGGAGCAAACAATGCAAGCTGACCATGAACACCTTCTATTTTCTTTTGGTAGAAAGGTTTGAATGGCTTTCTATTATTATAATCTCCTCCCTTACCACTAGTACTTTCTCCATGATTCCTTCTCATATCAATGGTTGTGTTCGTAATTTTTTTAATGATCCGATGCAACCCTTCCACATCCGTGGTGTCCTTTTCTTTAGTTTTAGCCCCTTTATTATCATTTCCATTATTCTTCTTGGGTGTCTGAGAGGCTTTCTTTTCTCTAGTTGTGGGGTGGCATGCATGTGAGGCTGGTGATTTCATTTTCAACTTTCACCGCTTCATTGATAGCACCTTGTAAGGTTTGCACATTAATCCTTTTAACCCACATCACTATAGGGACAAGGAGAGCAGAGATATCGAATTCCATTAGCACCTCTTCGGTGGGTCTAGTGGTGGCTGGGATTCTGTTGAACAAGGTATTGAACCAGATGTTAAAATCCTTAAATTTCTCCTTACTTTCCATTTTTAGGTGGGATAATTCTAAAACTAAGGCCACAGGTGTTTTTTCATCACCAAACTTGTCCAAAAAGGCCTACTAAAAATCATCCCAAGAGGTAATTGACCCTATTCTCAAGCTGAAATACCATGTGGAGGCTACACCAGTAAAAGTAAAAGAGAATATGTGGCACACCACATCTTCATCGGTGACCCCCAACCTACGCAAGGCTAGGAAGAAAGAGCGAATACGGCTATTAGTGGTATCTCCTTGCTCATGGTGAAAATTGGGTAACACTCTTTCTATATTTTTGGGTAAGGGATGTTGTTGCCCAGGTACCACTATAACATCCTATGCAAGCCAGGGAGGGAGTGCTCCTAGAAGAGGTGGGGGTTGATTCCCACCCAGAGGAGGAGGTGCAGGTTGATTCCCTCCCGAAGGAGGAGGTGGAGGCTGATTCCCAACTAGAGGAGGAACAATGGCCATATTATGGGTAGGGAAGTTTTGGTTGGAGGCTTCTCTGCTAGGATTCTCAAAATCAAGTGAGGAGTTACCTGTAGAAGGGGAATCCTCAGGAATTTCTTCCCAAGGGGTGTCGGTACTTTGCAAGGATTCTAGCACAATATCTTCGAGATAAGTGTTTGGTGATGTATCTTCACTTCAGGTAAAGATCCTTGGCTTTCTCTTAGTTGTCAGAGGTAAAGAGTGAAAGATGGGAAGCTGAGAGAGGGAACGAGCATAAGATCGAGTAAGTGCTCTGACAGGTTGTTCCTAAGTGATAGGATACTCCCACAATCTCTCTTCCTTGGGTGACCTGGATACAGGGCTTAGAGGGGTCTCTGTTTCTTCAAAATGAGGCTCTTTCAAATGTGTGGTAGGATATCTCTAAACTTTATGATCCATACATTAGTCCTTTTGAATCCATGCATGGCACTTATAGATGAAATCTTGAAAAGCTGGAGAGGGCGGTTCAGGCCCTCCTTCTAGTGCCAATTTGTTGACATGGCGAATGTGAACAATGCTAACAAGGGGAACTAGCCCAATCGCAAGGCCTGATTAGACCTGCTTTTATTTGGAATGGCTAGCTCTGACAAATTTTAAGGGACCCTGTAAAATGTTTGAACATGTCGAAAGATTGCTTCCGGGAGGAAGACCTCACTTAAATCAACAAAATAAAACAGCTAACCACTAAGTCTTAAATCCTATCTGTACTACTTCTACTATTCTAATCTAGTCCTAGCTATCCTAATCTATCCTGCAAGACAATAATACAAAGGTTTAAACATCATATCTATGTTCAACAGGAGTGGGATAAAGAAGGTTAAACATCATGCATAGATTTAGGTCCAAATGAATCAATCACTGAATTCACAACTAGACAAGACTGTATTAAAGCTAAATTGCAATCCAATCACTCATATAGAAATCCACATTCTTCTATGGAATTAAAAATCCAACTGATGTTTAATTTAGTTTCAAATCAGAGACCATTCACAAGTTAGCCATGAAACTGAATCACATTCAATTTAACAAGATTAATAATGAACTGTAAGTCATCAATATGCATAAATATAAATTGGGTTTACATTCATGCCAGTAACAACACTTTGATCCAAAAAAATACAATCAGTCTCAAACTAAAGGCTCCTTCTTCCCTCAAAAACAGTCCTCCTCATTCACAATAAAGCAACATTGTTCTTCTCAAAAATAAAAAAAGCCCTTCTTCTTCTTTCGGAGGTAATATTTATGCTCAAAGCCTCTCACTCTCGGTCTTCCCTACCTCTTTGCCTTCCCTCTCCTTCCTTCATTATGCCGATTAGAAGAAACAGGTGAAAACAAGTGGTGTCATTGTTGACACATAAAGGGCGTTTCTTCTCATTAGGGTGCTTCATTTCCTGGGCACTAAATGGTTATTTATTAGAGAGGATGACTGTGTGTCCTGTTCATGATGCAATCTGGAGCGGTTATGTTTTCGGAACATGCCAGTAACGCTTGGAAATGAACTGAAAATATCAAAAGCCGGCTCTTTCGATAGAACACCTCTGCATATAAGGGTTTTCTGGATCCGCTTGTGCATTCGTTACTCCTTTCCTGCAAAAGTAAGAGACGCCAGTCACGCTTATAAAAATACAACAAAAATGCTTTATAATATGATTATCTCCTCTATTAAATGTTTATCACATCAAACGCGAAAGAATCAGCCCCTGGTTTTTAGCTTTATCCATAGATTAAGCCTAGCAAGCCAAACTCACTTTACACTAAAAACTGTCACAAAACACATAGACGAATCCAAATTGTGGACTTGAAAATTTATATGCTCTGGTTTGTAATCATCGGCGAGTCTGGGAGGTTATGGTGTGCTATATATGTATACACTGGATCCCGCCGATAGTGATAAGTGTTAGATACCAGACCCGAAAATGTATATGCTACAGTTAGTAAACCATCGGGTCCAGAGTATAGGGGAGTGCCACATATATATAAGCCCCGGGACCCCACCAATTGTTGTATGCGCTACGGGAGGCGGACTTGAAAACACATATATGTTAAGGTTCATAAATCCCGTCGGGTCCGCAATGTTACCATTCCCTTTGGAAAACCCCAACTTTGATCTTTCATCACAAACACATGGATATATGGAAAAACCCGCGTATGGTCGTTGGTATAGATTTGAAAATTAATATGTCCAATTTTATAATCATCAGCAGGTCCGGGATAGCACCCTTTCTATATAGCTTTGGGGTTGGGCCGATAGCGATCTACAATGGGGCTCCGGACCCAAAATGTATACATTCGAGTTAGTAAAACCCATCAGGTCTGGAAGTTGTGAATGCCGTATGTTATTGCGATAGGCCCTGAAAATGAGTTAAGCATGCTTTGTGAAGGATTTCCATTGTAAGGCATTGTAATGGGAATAACGACGGGATGGGGTTTTGCGAGCTAAACCAACAAATGATTATAATAAGGGTAGGGGTGATGGTTTGTGTGGGCACCAATGTAGCATGCATGTTTGTGAAGATTGAGAGATCTCGATGAAGAGAGAGAATAAATGGATAGGCTGTGTCATGAATGATCCATGCAGCAGAGGACCATTTGGCCTTGAAAATTTGACTCGGCAAGGAGTTAACATTCATGAGATAAAACAGATCATTCCAAAGGATGAAAAATCAAACTTCTAGGGGACCCATTGAAAACCCGCTATAAGAGCATGTTTCAATAGGGTGGTAGTTGTGGCTACATCAGGACCAACTCTTATATCATTTGGGAAAGTTATGCATTCCTCAAATTGAAAGAGTTAACATAATCCGAGAAGCACACACTTCTCTAATATCAGGTCATTTTGGTGTAAGTAAAATATTTGCACAGTTGCAAAGGTTTTGTTATTGGCCAAGAATGCATGAAACAGTTTCTTGATATATTAAAGAGTGTACCATGTGTGTTAAAAGCAAGCCCAATAATAGAAAACTAGGTTTATACACTCCACTTCCAGTTCCCTCTCATCCTTGGGAAAGTGTTTCCATGGACGTTTTTGGGGGATTGCCAAAATCTAGAAAAGGTCATGATTATTTATATGTTATTGTGGACAGGTTCAACAAAATATGTATTTTGATTCCTTGTAACAAGCAGATTACAACTGAATAAACAACAAAGTTGTTCCTTCAGCATGTATGGGTTCATTTTGGGGTACCCACTTCCATTGTATTTGATCAAGATTCCTGATTTGTTGGGAAGTTTTGGTCAGGTCCGTGGGAACTGATGGACACCAAACTGAAGAAAAGCATGACCTTTCATCCACAAACAAATGGCCAAACAGAGGTGGTCAACAGGACAATGATCCAATTGCTCAGGGGTTATTGCAACAAGAATCCCAAGCTTTGGGATGAACATTTATGTTATGTGCAACATGCTTACAACCGTGCTAAACACTCTTCTACACAAAGATCTCATTTTGAGACTTGTTTTGGTTTTACACCAAGGTCTCCCTTGGATTTTGTCTTTGGAAAAGACATAGCAGTTGACGGACACAATGATGTGGACAAAGCAACCAAGTTCATTGAAGAGATCCAGGAAATTTACTAGGCAGTGCAGGAACAACTGGAAAAGAGCCAGGCCAAGTACAAGGCAAGGCATGATAAGTGTCGAATTGAGCATAGCTTCCAAGTTTGTGATCAAGTCTGGCTGTACATTAGTAAAGACAGAATGCAAGGTGAAGGTAATAAGCTGAAGCCAATAAGGTATGGGCCTTTCAAGATACTTGAGAAAATTGGTGAGAATGCTTTTCACCTTGATTTGCCAACTTACATGCACATCTATTCAGTAGTTAATGCAGAGAACATGAGACTGTTTGAACCTTCATTGGTTGAAGATCCCGAAGAGAAAACTGAGTTGCCTTCTATTGATGATCTGTTGCCTGAATATCTCAATGAGTTTTAGGAAGACAAAGTTCTCGACAGGAAGGTGAGAACTATGCGTAGTGTGGATGTTGAGTACCTAAGAAATGGACTCAAAAGTTCAAAACCAAGCAATGCAAGATGGATAGAGATTGGAAAAGTGAGGAAGCTATATTCTCATTTGATTAATGCTTAAAAACCAAATTTTGGTGGTCCAAAAGCTTTTTCAGTGGGAAGGCGTGATCCAAATGGATCCTAAAAACCTTTAAGTCTTCACATAGTTAAAAACTATTGCATAAAGAAAACCTTTAAAAAAGGTAGATTACACTATTGGGAGTGAAAAACACAAAGAAAATAGTGAAATAAGGCCTATCGAAGGCTTAAAATAACTTTGCACCAGAGTCGTCGTATTTGGCTGATCAACGGACCAGATTTGATCGGCATATCGCAATCAGCGAAGGTAGGTGGAGAATATTGAAGGCATGCATATAAATGTTGCGATAGCGATCAGCGAGGTCAATGAGGATTGTCGATCAAGCGTGCAGATCAACGGCCCAGGTTAACCCGCCATATCACATCAACAGATGAAAATGGAGTGCTTACAATGGCTTAGGGGCTTATGTGATATGCGACTGCAACAAGTCACATCGCAATATTGCATCGGAGCAACACAAAGGAGCGGAGCCGATGCATGTGATTATGATAGCCGGACCTGACGGGGTTATAAAAGAAAACACATATATTTTGAGTTCCGTAAGACAGGGTTTTCCTTTGTATTTCGCGTTTTTGTTAAATAAACAAAATACAAAGAACAAAGCACCAATGCGATGAAAATGGACCTGACAAGATTATGGGTGATAGTTGATAATATTTCAAGTCCAGTAAAAGGGTTTTCTCAATGTAAATCACATTTTCATTAAATAAATGAAAAACCTAAGAAATGTGAATAAAGCGATGAAACCAGACCCAAAAGGGTTTATACATGCAGGTGTATATGCTTTGAGGTCCGAAGCAAGTGGGATTTCGGGCAGGCCATAGGCGGTAGGTGGTTTTGGCTGGGCTCTGCCCAAGCCCATACACTGGCTGCCACGAGGGTAGGCACCAAAAGAGATAAAACCACCCCTTTCGGGCGGTTAAATCCCGTACACATGAGCCGCCCAAAATGAACCTCAGCCGTTGGATCAATCTTCTCAAGTCAACAATGGAGATGTGATAAGCGATATAAAGGCGGACCCGATAGGAGTATAGAGCATAATTTATAATGTTTCAAATCTGATAAACGACAGATTGGTGGATTTTCACACTTTTACCTGTATTTCCCTGTGTAAATAGAGAACGACCATTTTTGGGATTTCAAAGGCATCGATGGTCCATTCCATTATAGAATAGGTGGCAACCATCCTTGAAGGCATTTATCAATTATTTCTAACACTCAGAGGGGGATTCGAGTGGACAGAAGCCGAGAGCTAGAGAGCCCGAAAAGGGGAAATGAACAAATAGTGTCAATTGGCTATAAAGCCACGTAAGGCAGAAGACAAGGACAAGCAGTGCTGAGACAAATAGCAAACAGAGACAGAGAGTCGGTGAAGAGAGTCCATATACTCAGAAAGACTTGGGGGGGTCCAAGTAAAGCCTTGTTGTTTTGTATCTGTTGCGTGAGACTCAAATTGAGCTCACTTTTATAAAACTCTATTTTTAAAGACATAATAGAGAGGTCACCACTGAAGGCTAGACCAGGAGACGTAGCCCAGGAGTGTTGGGTGAACTCCTTGATTATCTTGTTGTGTTATGTGTGTCTATTATGTTTATATAACTGCTTCATTGTCTATGTTATTCACAATCTTATCGATCCATTGCACTAAGTAATATAGGAAAATCCATGCACATGAGTCTATAATACCTTAAAAGTAATCTAAGAACATAGTTTCAGATCATTGGAAAAGGATGTGAAAGACCTTTCCAAACAGAAACATATTCAAGAATCCATCTTGAATAAGGGGAAGAAGGTAGAGTAATGGTCTCAAGAGACACTATGATTTTTTCTATGGACAAAGAGTTTTAGAAAAATGAGTGAAAATGGATTGAAGGTTTCAAGGGAGAGGATATGAATAAAATGGATCAACAAGCTAGCAGAGTTCACTTGCAAAGAGGAAAGTTACGTTTTTTCTCGAAAGACTATTAAACAATCATGAAAATAACAATTATATTTTTCTGCTTGTCCTTGCAGAACTTACAACCAAGATTCTTAAGAGAAAGGACTGAGAAATGCATAAGAGAGAGGCTACCAGGGCCATGAACGAGACACAATGAGGTCACTAAGTTTCTTAGAGGATAAGCAACACTTTTAGTAGGGGGTATGATGGGCCTCTAAATTGGACATAAATTAAGGCCCATCTGAACATCCTTTAGCACATTAAACCTCTCTTTTTGCATTAGATAATGTATTTTTAATTTTAATATGTTCATTAGAAAGGTTTATGGATAATTGCATATTTTGTGCCTAATATTATTTATTTTTGTGGAATATTGTGAGAGTATTGGACATATTATGAATATTTGGAGGAGGAGATAATTTAGGGACTTGTTTTCTATTACATGAGGATCAATATTAAATAATAAATCAATAAGATATTATGAAATAATTGCACAGATTCTCGAGCTCTAATGATTGAGAAAATCTAGGAATGTGTTCCTTGTCATTTAATGTGAATTCCTAGTATTGGGAACGAGATCCACTAATTAAGGGATTTTGGTCGGGAAAGCTTCCTAATCATTTTTTATAAGTACCAAGTCAAATTTTCCTCTAGGATTTGATTTTTCTTAGACTGCTTGTGGAGAGAACTCGTATTTTTTCAGCTCTATTGTCATTTTTGTAGGGATGTAATTGTATTGATGGCAATAATGAAGATTGGTGTAATGTTCAACTTCTAAATCTTGGTCTCCTTCATAGGACTCTGATTTTCCTTGGGCTTGACCATCCCAGGAGCCTCAGAGCCCTTTTGTATCATTTAATTTTCTTCCTTTTCACTTCTTATTCACATGCATCTCTTGTTCTTGGTTTCTATTTCTGAATTTAGTATTAATGATTTCTTGTTGTAGGATTGGGTTAAATTGCTGAATTAAGTTGTTTTGCAGGATTGCAAGCATCATTTTATTATTGGAACAACTTTGGAAGATCATAGTAGTCATTGAGCTACTTGGATTAGTTTTTTTATTCCCAAATCTAGATTTGTATAAATCCCTTGTGGCAAATAATAGTTAATTTCTGCTATTTTTTAGAGCATGCTAATGAGTTTCAATTGATTTGATTCCACTTACATTAGATTAAAATAAATATATATATATATATATATATATATATATATATATATATATATATAATATATATATAGTTTTAATACAAAAATTACCCATTTAATTTTCATTTGATTAGGTTAGGCATTGATAAATTTACTAACTCACTAGTTTTCGAATTTCTAGATTTTAAACTAGGATTTTTCTGCTATTTTTTTAGCATGGGTTAACAAATGTCTTTATGAGTGATTCCACTTGGAATGGAGACCTAAGACATCCTAGTCAATAAAATCATTTCTCCCATCCAATTTGGATTTGATTTTCTTGCTCATTCAGTGAATTATAGTTTCTTATAGTAAATATGTTATTTCTTGTAGTACTCTTCTAGCGTGTATATAATTACCCATATTTGATTGGGAAGCTTGGTTATGATCCCTTAGTGTGTAATGGAAACCCCTAGGATCTAAATAAATTATTATGGAATATTAAATATGACTTAGGACTTGTCTCTTTACCCCTACAAAATATTTTTGTGATTTGGGCTAATGGACAGATTTTTGGATTGGATAATATAATGATGATTTTCTTGCTTGCCACATCCAATGAACATTGTTAATGGATCTAAACTCTTTGAAATGTAATGATTGAAATTTAGTTCATGATATTTACTTTATGTAATTATAATATGTTTATTTCATTGTACTTTCTTTCTTGCAATAGGTTAAGATTTTCATTTCGAGCATTTCATTTTCTCCAATTAGTTTAGGATTTGGTTTCAGTACATGCAATCCATTACGTCATGACAGCAAAGGAAGGACACATTGTATGTTGAACATATAGTGTTGATACCCCTTAAGTTTGTACGAAACTCGGGTTGATAATTAAAGTTGGTAGTCTTGGGAGTTGCATCATTCTTATTGGAATACTGAGGCTCATCAGTTAGGGAGAGGAGTAGTCGTGCTTCTGCATTACGGGATTTTATGTTCCATTACTAAATCGTCCTGAAAGAAAAATTTCCTCATTGCAAAATGCAGATCGCCATCTAATGGTCTATGCTTATCTGGGAATAGAATTAGATAGATAGTTGGCTCAAGATTCCAAAATTCTTTTGAACTCTCATCTACTCAAGTAGCTACTTCTAAAATCCCTGTTTTACTCTCACTAGCAACTCCTTATTTTCCACTGGAATAACTTTCTTCCTCATTTATTTTCCACCACTCCAAAGTCTCCATTTCCTTATTTCACATAACCTAAATTCTTACAACATCACCTATGTGTTGAAATCCCCTTCTTTAAACTCTAACTTCCTGCAACTTCCTTTCTCGTAACTCCTAAGCTATTCTTGCCCTCTGCAACACTCTGAAATTTCTTGCCTTCCAGAACTCTTCTTGATTCATGATAATATCTTCTTCATTCTCCCATGTCTACATGAAATTACTCTCCTCTAATCCATTCCCTCGGTACTGAGAATTTAAGTTGCCATTTGATCTTGTGGAAACACCAACAAGTTGTCTTCAACCAACAATACTTTAATCTAAAGAGGAATCTCCTTCAGTAAGTATCCTCATATCTCAAATTTGAATATGGATTCTACACAAGAAAGGGACTTGTGCTTCTCGATCAAAAATTCAATTATATAACTTTCAATAGTCGTGTTAACCCAAAATTCAATATCTCTTGTTAGATCTGCATCTAACCGGTGAACATCAACTAGATCAGTTGTAGTCAAAGTTTTGCTCAACATCGATTGTACTCCAACCCTATATTTATGGTGAAATCAAGTCAACCAATGTTGTAATATCTTAGGGAATTGACACCAAAATATCTCGTACTAGTCACAAGCAGGCTCGGCATACATAACCTCTTCGTTGACCCAATTTCATTCTTTTTATCTCAATTATGGTTGTTACAAAATAAAGTAATCAACCCTTTCATGCCACCACTTTTGGATATCCCAATGAATATACCTTGGTGGCATGATCTAGATCCCCTTAATAACCTCATTGTGCCAACAATGAAACCATCTATTGGCAAAAAAATTTAAATTAAGTTTGACCCAGGGTTCAACCTGGGTTGCCAACAAAAATCTCTGCATAATCAAGATAGGTCTAGTATTAGATGCACCTTAGATTATACTTTGCATGTAGTTCTACCTTTTTCATCCTAGAAGTCCCCTCATATAGGGGTAGTATTTAGAGTGGTTTGGCTAGGCCATAAAGTCATCTTAGGGATCAGTTTTTTTGTTGATCAACAAGAAGAATCGATTTGATGTCTCTTCTCTATTGGTAGGTGAAAGTCACACTTTAAGCTAGTGGAGATAGAGAGAGGGTAAATGGACCCAATTGAACTAGTAAGAACCACCATTTCAATGAAAAGTGAATTGTTTTAAGTTCCCGACTGGGTGGTCTCCCTTAAAATGTTGTAAGGCCATTTTTTCCGATCAACAATTCCTTAGAAAAAATAAGATTAAGACTTTCATATGGTACCGAGGGAAGGTTCGTGATGAGCCTCTAAATTAGACATAAATTAAGTCCCATGCTTCTAAATTATACATAAATTAAGGTCCATATGACCATCCTTTAGCACATTAAACCTCTCTTTTTGCATTATATAATGTATTTTTAACTTTAATATGTTCATTAGGAAGGTTGATGGATAATTGCATATTTGTTGCTAATATTATTTATTTTTGTGGAATATTGTGAGAATATTGAGCAGATTATGTAGATTTCGAGAATGAGATAATTTAGGGACTTGCTCCCTACTATAGGAGGATCAATATTAAATAATAAATCAGGAAGATATTTTGAAATAATCACATAGATTTAAGAGCTCCAATGATTGAGAAAATCTATGAATGTGTTCCCTATCATTTAATGCAGATTCCTAGTAGTGGGAACCAGATCTACTAATTAAGGGATTTTGGTGTGGAAAGCTTCCTCTTATCATGGGGAATGCTTCATAATAAAATTTTGTAAGTACCAAGTCAAATTTCCCTTTAGGGGTTGATTTTTCTTAGTCTTCTTCTGGAGAGAACTCGTATTTTTCCAGCTCCACTATCATTTCTTGAAGGGATATAATTTTATTGATGGAAATAATGAAGATTGGTGTCATGTTCAACTTCTAAATATTGGTCTCCTTCATAGGACTCTGATTTTCTTGGGCTTTTCCATCCTAGGAGCCTCAGAGCCCTTTTCTATCATTTACTTTTCTTATTTTTCACTTCTTATTTACATGCTTCTCTTGGTCTTGTTTTTTATTTCTGCACATAGTATTAATGACTTCTTGTTGTAGCATTGGGTTAAATGGTTGAAGTAAGTTATTTTGTAGGATCACAAACATCATTTCGTCATTGGAATAAATTTGGAAGGTCATAGTAATAATTGACTACTTGTACTAGTTTGTTTATTCCCAAATCTAGATTTCTGGAAGTCCCTTGTGGCAAATAATAGCAAATTTATCCTACTTTTCAAAGAAAAATAATTAGCTTCAATTTATTTGATTCAACATCCATTAGATAAAAAAAAAACATTCTAGTTAATAAAAAAATTCACCCCATTTCATTTTCACTTAATTAGGTTAGGCATTTGATAGATTTACTAGCTCACTAGGTCTTGAATTTCTAGATTTTAGACTAGTAATTTTTTGTTATTTTTTAGCATGGGTTAACAAAGGTATTTTTGAGTGATTCCACTTGAAATGGAGACCTAAGACATCCTAGTCAATAACAAAATTTGTCTCATACAATTTATATTTGATTTGCTTGGTCATTTAGTGAATTATAGTTTCCTGTATTAAATATGTTGTTTCATGTAGTACACTTCCAGGGTGTATATACTTGCCCATATTTGGTCAAGAAGTTTGGTTATGATCCCTTAGGGTTGAATCAATACCCCTAGGCTCTAAATAAATTATTAGGGAAGACTAAAAAACACTTAGGATTTTCCTCTTTACCCATGAAAAACATTTCAACAATTTGAGATAATGGACCAATTTATAGCTTGGAAAATAAAATGATGATTTTCTTGATTGCCACATCCAATGAACTTTGTTAAAGGATATAAACTCTTTGAAATGTAATGGTTGACATTTAGTTCATGATATTTACTTTACACAATCAAAATATGTTTCTTTCATTGTACTTTCTTTCTTGCAATAGTTTAAGATTTCCATTTCAAGTATTTCATTTTCTACAATTAGTTTAGGATTTGATTTCAGTACATACACTCCATTGCATCATGACATCAAAGGAATGAAACATTTTATGTTGCACATATAGTGTCGATGCCTCTTAAGTTTGTACGAACCTCGGGTTGATAATTAAAATTGGTAGTCTTGGGTGTTGCAACATTCTTGTTTCAATACTGAGGCTCATCACTTTCTAGAATCATTGTCAAGGAGGTGTCAAAATTTGCATTGTTTTCTTCCCTAGTTGATTCATTTCTTTTTACTTTTTGCAAAACCAAAAAATATTTTCATTAGGCATATTTCATTTCAAAAAGAGAAAATTTCATTGCATTAGTGTTTTCATTCAATCATAAAAATAATAAATTTCTCCAAGACCAACTCACGCACCCATTTGATCACGTAGCGCAGTAAGAGCCACATAGCCATTTTTGTTTTGCAGGTAGAAGAAGAAGAGGTGATAGAGATGGTAGAAGAAATGGATGGAGATGACGACAATGAATAAGATCTCCTTGGATTTCCCATTTAAGATACTGATGTCAATGTGCATATGAAGAAGATCCCTCTATATTTCCTTCCAAAATTCCATGGTATAAGGTTAGAGGATCTGGAGACCTTTCTGTTTGAATTTGAAATTTTTTATAGATCTTATAGTTATTTATTAAAAACTCAAAATTTGAGATTGTTTTGGCATAATTGAAGGATAGAGCTCTTAAATGGTTCATGAGTTTATGGACTAATTCAATAAAATCATGGAATGATATGCAAAAGATATTTATAAAAAAATATAAGTTCATGGTCTTAGAGAAGAAATATTTAGAATGAATCAAAAAGAAAATGAGAGACTTGAGGATTTAATAGATAGGTTAATATATAATGTTAACAGGGAAAAAACACATCATTTCGGATATGACACATTAAAAACCCTCTTAGTTAGAACAATTAGGAATGAGTGGATTGGTATCCTTGATCTCATTAGTAGAGGTGATGTATACCAATTATCATTTGAATAAATTTTTGAAACATGCAAACACATATCAAGTGGAAGGGAAAGAGTAAGTAAATCAGCATCAAAATTGGTAACTCAACCTAAACTTGGAAATTTGTTTGATGAATTTAAAACATAAATTCTTAGCAATTTAACCAAACAAGTAGAAATTTTAATAATGCAAGTTGAGGAAAAATAAGATGGTGATATTTGTGTTGTCCATGCATAACTGCATGCTATTAAATACTGCCCCTAATTACCAAGGTTGAAGGGAGTTTACCAAGAGGACAATGGAGCAAGTCAGTTTCCAATGCAACTATGTTATGTAGCTCTAAGAGGACCATGGCATCTTATTCAACCTAATACGATGTAAGAGCCTAATTCACAATTTCAAGCTTATGCACATCCATCTCAAAATAATTGGAACACACCCTTTCCTTGGCAACCTCAACCCCAAAATCAATCTTGGCAACAAGGTTGGCAAGGAACTTATGAGAGCCATCCACAATATCCTCAATATTTTCCTCAATATCCTCCATACCCAACTTTATGTTATCCCTACCATTCACTTCCACCACAACCACAACCCCAACCACATCCATTTCAAATATCCACTCCCACTCAACGACCTATACCACCATTTCTGAACCCACACAATGAAGTAGCACATCCAACTTACAATGATGAGGTACAACACTTCCAAACATCTCCTCTTGATCTAAATGGTATTCATCTTAGCTCATGAGGGGTATCACAAAAAAATATTGTCTCGATATTATTGAAGGACAACATGTAGACAAAGAAGATTCAAAAGATAAGACCAAGTAATCATGGCTTGCACTTGATGAAAAGTAGACATCAAAATCAGAGATTGAGAAAGCTCGCTCATGGTTACCATCAAATCTTCCATGTATTCAAGATACAAATCAACAAAAAGATGAAGATTTGAAGGTCATGGTAGAAGAAGACATGAGGAATGATCCAGATAAGAAATCAAACCAAGGGCATCAAAGTTATATTGAGGTCTGGTTCGAGAAAATCAACAAGATGGAGCATCACTCCCTTCTTCAGCTGTGCTTGATATTTTCAAAGTCAAAGAATTTGGTCTCTGAAATTCAGGTACATGTCAAGTCATATATTGGAAGTATTCCTGCACTTGAAAATAATTTTGTTTTTTCAAGTAGAGTAGGATAGGAAAAGAAATAAAAAATGAAAACTAAGAGAAAAAAATAAAAATCTCAAGTGAAAATCTTATTTGAGGTACCTAATATTGGCTCATTGATTGAAACCCTCCATGAGGTAGTCAATAGGCTGGAAAAAAAGAAAAAAGAAAAAAAAATATCTTTTGTGAAAACATCCTTTGAGGTGCCTACATAGACCTATTAGTTGAAAAACTCCTTGAGGTGACTAGTAGCCTACAAGAAAAAATAAAAATATTTGCTCCATGTATCTCTTTCTCATGAATGCAGGTGCTCTCCAACCTCTACAATCAATGAAAACAAGTTAGCCACCAAAAGAAAAATTGATCATAAGCCTAGTCAAAAGAAATCAAATTTTGACTTTTTCCTTCTTTGCCCAAATGCTCCAACAAGACCAAGGCCATGCTAATCCATCACCCTCATCTATTTCCACCATCCACTCATCATTC
>APFE031320357.1:58506-85274 GCA_000404065.3 Pinus taeda | reverse complement strand
GAACAGCCAATCCTTCCTTTCTATTATCCAACAAAATGAAGAGACACAACCTACAGCAGATCCACTGTAATATCCTTTGTTTTCTCTCACAGTCTCGCCTCTCTATTTCTCGCTCGGAGAATACACATTTATTACATAGCCTCAATACAATGCCCTCATATGAAGAGAGGGGTTTCCTTCTAGGGCAAAAAACCCTAAACTAAACATAAGTTCTACCGTCAGATCATCTGCCTAATGAACAGCCCATATTGACTAGAAATTACTATACTTTTACAAGGCAATTTTACATCTGTTTTTAGCTTCAGGGGCATTTCCCTCGAACCCACGCCGGGGGACCGCTGGCCCTCGGACCCCCTAACTGGGGGGGATCGACCCCCCTGGACCCCCGTGGGGGGGACAATTTCCCCCCACACCCCCCCACATGGAGGGGTGTCCAAACTTCCTGGGGTATACATCTGGCTGAAGCAAAGACCTCTGAGCAATCATGCTCTACATCCAACACTGTAAACCAAAGGACCAATGGGCGTGGGGTGGACCCCGACCATCTAGCCTTTTCCCGGTGCTAATCTCGAGATCAAACAATTTGACGGCTATCGCGTCCCACTCATCAACTACTCCATACAATCTGCACCGTCGATCTGTCCTAAGGAATCCAACAACTGTCGCGCGATCTCGCGCTCCAGCTAACACATCTACTAATTCTCCTGAGAAAGTGGTTTCAGGACGCTACGTGTTGACCACTGAGTGGAATCGCGTAGATTTCTGAAAAAACCATTTCCTGCCTTGAAGGCATGCGATAAACCACTTACCGCTTCTCGGCCGGAACTCAAAGGAGTTTAACTTCTTTTGCATAAATTTATCGCATCCATTTTCCAAGATAACTTGTCTGCATGTTTCGATGTGATATGCGTTGATCTACTTTGATCGAACGATTTCCGCTCTTGTTTGTTGATCCCCATTTCCTGTGGTATGAACCAATCGCATACTGCCACATCACCTTCTACGTTGACATCATTAAGAACCTGTGACTCTTTCTCGGGTTGCCACATGTCCTGTTGACGTAGGCATTGACTTTTTGACCTAATCTTTAATTGGCTCTAATTTCTTCATCTAAACTTGGATTTACACATTGTTTGCATTGTTGGCTTTGTATTAACGAGCACTTCAACATGATTCCACTTTCACTTGTATTTGAATACTTTTGATCTGGAGGCTATGCTGAATCCATTTTGGACCACTCTGCCCCACTGGAAGCTTTTGGTCCACCAAAAGTTGGTTTTAGCTATCGAGTAAGTGAGGATAAAGTTCCTTCACTTTTCCAATCTCTATCCATCATGCTTTACTTGGGTTTGTACCTTTGAGTCCAACTCGAAGATACTCAACATTCCCCCGTCACAAAGTTCTTATCCTCTTGTCAAGAATTCTGTCCTCCTGCAACTCATTA
Organism: Pinus taeda; assembly: GCA_000404065.3. Taxonomy (NCBI): domain Eukaryota; kingdom Viridiplantae; phylum Streptophyta; class Pinopsida; order Pinales; family Pinaceae; genus Pinus; species Pinus taeda. The sequence goes on along the minus strand of APFE031320357.1, from coordinate 83,830 downwards.
AGATACTTGGGCAACAAATCCTTAATGGAAGGTAGTTGACCTTGCTCTTTGGGATCTTCAATCAATGAAGGTTCATAGAACCTCAAGTTTTCAACATTTACGACTGAATAGATTTGCATATAAGCTAGTAGATCTAAGTAGAAATAATTTTCACCAATTTTATCAAGTATTTGAAAGGACCATATCTAATTGGTTTCAACTTTTTACCTTCCCCTTGCAGCCTTTCTTTGTTGATGTACAACCAAACTTGATCACCAACTTGAAAACTATGCTCAACTTGATGCTTGTCATGTCGCGCCTTATACTTTGCTTAGCTTCTTTCCATTTGTTCCTATACTGCCTGGTGAATTTCTTGGATTTGTTCAATGAACTTGGTTACTTTGTCCACGTCATTGTGTCCATTAACTGTTATTTCTTTACCAAAGACAAAATCCAAGGGAGACTTTGGTGTAAAACAAAAACAAGTCTCAAAAGGAGATCTCTGAGTAGAAGAATGTTTTGCATGGTTGTAAGCGTGCTTCACATAACACAAATGCTCATCCCAAAGTTTGGGATGCTTGCTCCAATATCCTCGAAGCAACTGTATCATTGTCCTGTTGATCACTTTTGTCTGACCATCTGTTTGTGGATGAAATGTTGTGCTCTTCTTTAACTTTGTGTGCATTAACTCCCATAGACTTTACCAAAATTTCCCAACAAAACGAGAATCTCGATCAGATACAATAGAAGTGGGTAACCCAAAATGAACCCATACATTTTGAAAGTAATTTGTAGTTTGTTCAGATGTGACCTGTTTATTACATGGTATCAAAATACACATCTTACTGAACCTATCCACAACTACATACAAATAATCATGACCCTTTCTATACTTTGGCAATCCCCCAACAAAATCCATGGAAATACTTTCACAAGGACGAGAAGGAATTGGAAGTGGAGTATACAAGCCTAATTTTCTATTACTTGGCTTTCTTGTAGCACACATATTACATCCTTTAATATATCTAGAAACTGTCTCATTCATTCGTGGCCAATAACAGAACCTTTGTAATTGTGCAACTGTTTTACTTACACCAAAATGACCTGATATGAGAGAAGTATGTGCTTCTCGAATTATGTTAACTCTTTCAGTTTGTGGAATGAATAACTTTCCCAAATGATATAAGAGTTTATCCTTTATATAATAATCCAATTCTTCTACCTGCTTGCCATGACTTAAAGTTTCATATACATCCTTAAAATCTGTATCTTGAGCATATTTTTCAATGTAACTTTCATGAATTACTAAATTATGCTTAAGTATTGTGGATGAATTTATAATTGGTCTTGATAACATGTCTGCAACCTTATTATATATGCCCTTCTGATAAAAAGATGAAATTGTTGTAGAAAACCCATCCACCTGTAATGTCTTGATTGTTGCAATTTAGTTTGTGAGTGTAAATATTGAAGTGGTTGATGATCTGTGTGTATAATTGTTTCTTTACCCAATATGTAATGTTTCCACTTTTTAACACTCTAAACTAATACATACAATTCTTTATCATATGTAGGATAGTTAACTACTGCTGATGTAAATGTCTTAGAATGAAAGCATATAGGCTTCATGTGTTGCATCAACACTACCCCCATGGCATATTCACTTGCATCTGTCTCGATCTCAAATGGATGTTGAAGATCTGGCAGTGCTAGTACTGGCACTATACTGATCCTTTCTTTCAATGTGTCGAAGGCTTTCTGTTTTTTTCCTCCCCACTAAAACACCTGTTTCACACTTGTCAAATCATGTAAAGGAGCTGCAATCAACGAAAAGTTAGCAATAAACTTTCTCCAATATTGCGTTGCCCCTTAAGAAACTTCTAACTTCTGTAGCAGTATTGGGTTTAGGCCAGTTTACAATGACTTCGACCTTAGAGGGATCTATCTTCAATTCACCACCCCCTACAATATAACCCAAATAATTCAAAGATGTTCTACCAAATTCACATTTTGACAGTTTCACATAGAGATTTTCTCTTTTTAAAACATCTAGAGTCTACTTTACATGATTCACATGTTCATCCCATGTCCTACCAAAAGAAAGAATATCATCTAAATAGACTATTACAAAATCATCAATAAATGGTCTAAATACATCATTCATGACTCGCATAAACATAGCAGGAGTGTTAGTTAAGCCAAAAGGCATAACCAACCATTCATAAAGTCCTTGCTTCGTCTTGAAAGTAGTTTTCCATACATCATGTTCTGCAACTTTGATCTGATGGTAGCTGCTTTGCAAGTCTAATTTAGAGAAGTAAACTGCATCTTTTAATTGATCTAATAAATCATCAATATGAGGAAGAGGATAATGATTCTTTATTGTGATTTTATTTAGTGCTCTAAAATCAATGCACATTCTCCACGAACCATCTTTCTTTTGCACCAACACAATAGGTGATCCGCACGGTGATGTTCTTGGTCGAATAAACCCTTTATTGAGCAACTCCTGTACCTGCTTCTTTATCTCTGCATTCTCTAGATCTGATAACCTTTTATACTTGTAGTTGTAACCGTTGTCTCGTCACCTGAGTCTGATCCCAAGTCCTTTTGAATAGCAGCAACATTCATTCGCTCTTTACTCCCAAACTTCTTATGCTTGCAAAGACCAACAGTGTGCCTCATCATGTCCTTCCTTCTTACAATGAGTGCATGAAGGTTTATCCTTCTTCACTGTGTTTGTTTTCCTCTCCTTCCATTTCAGTTTCTTCTTGGCTTTATTCTTGTTCTCAATGGATTTGGATGATTTCCCAACATCTGGGGTTTCATTTTTTCCTCTAGCCTCTAGATGAGTTGCTTGGACTGATACATCATCTAAGCTAGTTGGATTAAACATAAGTATAATATGCTTCAAATAATTATGAAGATGACCTATGTATTTTAACAATGTCTCTGGTGAGTCCAATGATATGCCTAATGTTAAAGCTCTCTTATGAATCTCCTGAGTATAACTCTGAACACTTTGACCCTTCAATTGACGTAGTATTTGCCAACTCATCATTGCTTGTTGCATATGAGCCAAAGGATAAAATTGCTTTTAATGGCAGAAACAAATTCATGCCAATTTGAAATGATTTTACCATGCTTTTGAAGATCTGCTTGTGTCTTGCCTTCCCACCACACAAGTGCAGTTCCTGCAAGATGAAGGCTAGCCAACTGGATCTTCTTCCTTTCTGAATCAAATTTTTTCATCCTACAATATACATCAATTTGCCTTATCCAATTATCAAGCTTTTCAGCATTAAGTTCTCCATCATAAATTGGCAAATCAAATTTACATCTAATTTGATCAAAGAGGCTTTCTTTTTCTTCTTCTTAGAAGAACTAGTTTTATGAGAAGAAGACGATGATGATGACGATGATGGTGATGATGGAGGAGATGGTGGAGGCTGCATTCCTCCTTTTCCTTTATCTTCTTTATCTAGAGGGACAAAAATAAAAGGTTCCTCTGCTCCTTTGTCTAGCCTAGGTGATGGAGTGCCTTCACCTCTACCTTTTTAAAACTCATTATACATCTCTTCCACCATTGCACGTATCATCATGAAACTATCCAAGAACTAGGATTCTGACCCAAGTGGAGTTTCATCTGCCATCCTTCTTTATGAAAAGACCCTTCCAATCTCTAGATTGGCCTCAACAAGTTCACCTTCACCTCGTCCGAGCCTCAACCTAGTAAGCATTCAAATCTCCACACAAACTTGTCAAACCTTAAAAACCTTAGTATTTGATACCACTTGATCTGATATTTGAAAAAGTTATTATAGACTATGTGTGAAGTTGCCTATGTTACTTAGTGCAATGGATCGATAAGATTGCAAATAACATAAACACTTAAAAAATTATAAAAACACAATCAAACACATCAACACAACCAAAATTGATAGAGGAGTTCACCAAACTTCCTGGCTACGTCTCCTGGTCCTTTAGCTTCCAGTGTTGACCTCTTTATTATGTTCTTCAAACAGTTGTTACAGGTGTGAGCTAAAAAATAGAGTCTTAAACATGAGAATGGATCTCACCGTTGTGTTCATCTCAAATCTTCGAGTCGAAACGAGTATACACTCGACCATACTTAGTCACTCTGACCTCCAGACCCCCTGAAACGGTTCACAACACACTCCTCTGTCAAATTTTCTGTGTTATGGTATTTATATACCACGTACAGTTAGAAACTGAAATCAATGTGGAATAATAAATTTATAATAGAAACAAACTATAAACCAACGGACCGGCGAGCGCAGGGTGGACCCCGACCATCCAGCCTTTTCCCAGCGTTGATCTCGAGATCAAACAATCTGACGGCTATCACGTCTCGCTCATCAACTACTCCACACAATCTGCACCGTCGATCTGTCCTGAGGAATCCGATGGTTGTTGCGTGATCTCGCACTCCAACTAGCACATCTGCTAATTCTCCAAAGGCATGCGAGAAAGTGGTTTCAAGATGCTACGTGCTGACCTCTGAGTGGAATCGCGTAGATTTCTGAAAAACCATTTCCTTCCTTGAAGGCACGTGATAAACCACTTACTGCTTCTTGGTGGAACTCAAAGGAGTTTAACTTATTTTGCATAACTTTATCACGTTCATTTTCCAGGCTAACTTGTCTGCATGTTTCGATGCGATATGCGTCGATCTCCTTTGATCAGACGATCTCCGCTCTTGTTCATTGATCCCCATCACCTGTGGTCTGAACCAATCACATACTGCCACATCACTTTCTGCGCTGACATCATCAAGAACTTGTGACTCTTTCTTGGGTTGCCACATGTCCTACTGACATAGACATCGACTTTTTGACCTAATCTTTAATTGGCTCTAATTTCTTCATTCGAACTCGGATTTGCACACTATTTGCACCATTGGCTTCATATTAATGAGCACTTAAACATGATTCCACTTTCACCTGTATTTGAATACTTTGATCTAGAGGCTATGCTGAATCCATTTTGGATCATATACAACTGTTGATTATTGTAGTTGAAAATTTTATGTAGATTGGTATACATGGTTGATGCATAATTAGGATACTTATACAGAAGTAAAGATGCAATATGTTGTTGAACATATTCTTAGGACACAAATTTGAAGGTGGGAGAGATGTTGGGAGGCCTTTTAGGTCCTTGTAAAGTCATCATATTAATACATTAGATATTAAAGTAAATATATGATGAATATGTAATAAAGGATATATGAGCACCTAAAGAATGATTAGTTAGTCTAGGTACACTTGTTCCAACCATTTCCATATTGTATAAATACTCATAAAGAGGGAATATGAACTCGGTTGTTTAGCATCCATGATTATATCTTATTTATAGAGTTACATGTTTATGATGTGATTGCCTTGAAAGAACATCAAGTAATAAGAGAGATAAGAGAACCATTGTTGGGTGAGGTAGCTAAGTGTTAGAGACTCACTAACTGCGCAAACACCTACGAGATTGAAGATGGAGGCTAGAGAGTATACGCTCACAACAAAACTCTGCATATGTGTACTTTCCTATACAATTGGTAGTTGTCGTGGATAATTTATCTATGTAGACCTCTATGCATGGTGGATGTACAATAAGGATACTTCTATAGGAGTAAAGACCCAAGATGTTGTTACACACTTTCTCGACACAAGTAAAGATTTGAAGGTGGGATGGATCTGTTGGGAGGTCTTTTAGGATTTTGTAAAATCATCTTATTAGTAAAAGAGATATTAAAGTAAATATGTGATGAATATTAATAAAGAATAAACTACCACCTAATGAATTATTAGTCAGAGTAGGTACAATTGTTCCAACCATTTCTGTATTGTATAAATACTCTTAAAGAAGGAATCTGGACTCAATTGGTTAATCTTCCCATAATTATCTCTTCTTTCTTGAGTTACATGTGTGTGATGTGATTGCTCCAATGTAGCCCCTTTCCTAAATGCCTATACAATCTAGAAGATTACAACATGTACCCTTAACACGTACAAGACATGTTTGGTTGCAAGCTAATTCTCTTAATAAAAGGGCATTAACTGTGAGGAGACCTTCGTTCCTATAGCAAAGACAAACACCATTTGATTAGTTCTATTCATGATAGTTGTTTGGTGTGAATTGAAAAGTGGTTGAGAAAAATACCACTTGTTGTACAAGTAGTTGCACCAACCTAACATAATATAGATGGTTAAGTTTAGTATAAAATAAAATATAGCTTGCACAATCGAAAATGAATGGATCAACATGCAAGTGGAAAAAAACACATAAGAAACAAAATAAGAAGCAAACTCTTTATTTAATTATCAATAGATAAAATCTTTGGTGGCCTTCAAAGGAGACACAAAATATGATTGGTTAAGAAAGGTGAACCTTATCTAATACTCTTGAGGAGGATCCTTCTTGTTCTCTTTCTTGGATCTCTCGTTCTAATTCAAGAAGTTCACAAGCTTCTTCATTAGTGAAAATGTTGCCAATTGATAATGTCAATACATGCAATGGCTTGAGAGTTAGGAGAACCCTTAGAAAAAATTGGACAACATAATACTACTTTACTTATCTTACCAAATGCTAATCCATTTCCTTGTATTTATAGATTTTTTTGCAATTTCATTAAAATTAGCTCCAAGTGCGAATGGAGCTCAATCTAGTTGAGAATTCCAATGCATGAAGGGACCTTTAATGTACGAAAGGACCATCTATTAATGTTCTTGAGATTTTTATCGGCTTCGTTCAAGCTTCACCTTAAATTTTGATGGGATGTAGACATTTATCATGCCAAAAGTAAGCGAGATTTCATTTCTTATAGATTTGCATGACTATCGAGGGAAGAATCATGCAAATCATGCAAAATCATCATCATGAGTTTGAATAGATGGGTTAAATTCTACTTTTCTATATTTTTTTTCCACCATTTTAATTTTTTGATTTAATTGGCATGGGTAGCTTTTGTCATCTTATGGTAATGATATTATTGACAATCACATGTATTATGTTGTGAGTGATTTTTAGGTGATAACAATAACATAGCCTAGTTGTGATCCAGGTGGATATTGGTGGTCACCCACCTATTCCACTTGGACCCCCACCATTGTTTCTTTTAGTTTTTCAGTTTCCTTAGTTGTAGCACAATTTACTATTTCTAGCAGTATTTCGGGTCCTGAACTTCTGGAGTCGTTTAGAGGCCCTAAACGACGTTTTTTTGGAAAATGGGAAAATGTGAGTTGTTGACTCACGTTTGTAGTCAAAAGTTTTAGTGCTCGAATAGATATTTATAACAAGATGTCATGCATGTAAAACAAAGATAATATGGAAAATTTACAACCCCGAGAAGTTGATGTATCAATTTACCCCAATAGGGCCCACAGTTTTGGCACTTCAACTCCTAGGGTTAGATTTTTGGATGTTTAGGGTTTTCAATTGTTTCTCAATAATAAATAGGCCTTTAAGCCTCATTGTAACACAGTTCAGAGGCATCTAGCCGCCACATCTCTTCTCAGATATAAGCTACCATCGCTTGAGCTAGTTAATTTCCATTCTATATGTAAGCATATTTTAGTTCTTTGATATTAATCAAATGAAGTGTTATTTTTGTTGCAACTCGATACTTATGGTTATATTTGTATTCTGTTGTGTTCCTATTTAAGTTCATATTAGTCGTATCAGAGGGATCTGCTCTTTCTCTGTTTTTCTTTGCATGTCCCCAACAACATTAGGGTATAAGGAGTTAGGGCTCAAACTGGTTGAACCTTTGCAAGACCAGCCTCACAAACCACGACGACCTACCATGTTGGAAAAAAATAAATATGAGGGGTTAGGAGATCCTTTCAAAATATTTCTCGAAGAATCCCTCGAGTGACATAGGAACATGATGACGGGCAACTTTTCCCAGATCCTTTGACAACTACCCATAGGCGACACATCTCCTTCCAGTAGGTACTCTGGAAACGCCACACCCTTTAAGGTGCAAGTTAAATTTGACATCCCCGTATTTGAAGGTGAGATAGATGCGGATGTCATATATAAATGGTTAAATCTACTAGAAGGATTTTTTTTTTCATGATTTTTCCAATCAAGAAAAGATTAATTTTGCACTCCTTAAAGTCCTCCCCCACATCAAGGATTGGTGAGAAACCTACTGTGAGAATAGGGACAACAATGAAATATCACTATTTTCAGCCACACCTAGTCAGAATTATTTTTGGGATGCCAGTAAGGAGTAGTATACCCTGTTGGGAGCTATTTGGATAAATACATAAAGTGGACAACACTGTGACAGGGAAGGGACCAAGAAATGTCGGAGTTCACAAATATTTTTCATACCCTTCGCATGAAGTTGGGTATCAAGGATTCTTAGCAAAATTTGGTACTCAAGTACCACAACTCTCTACACAATTACATCTAGGATGAGATGGATATCCTGGACATCGCCTCGCTCGGCACTTCCCATCGATACACTGTCAAGATCGAGCAAAAATTTAATAGAAGAAGCGAGACTTCGGATCTACGAATCCGAAGCAAGATAAAGGTGTCACCAAACCACAGAACAAAGGACAAATCCAAGGTGGGGTGACCCAGGACAACTTGTTGAAGCCGCAAGAAAAAAACCACACCACAAAAATAAATAAGGACACAGGAAAATGGTGTGAGTTCCATAAGAGCCTTAGTCACAAAACAAGTGAGTGTCAAGCTAAGCAGACACTGGTGGCCAGGTTGAAGGCTTCGTAATCAAATTCATGTTCCGACTTTGAGTCAAAACCTGACAAGGGGAATAACAAAGGGAATAATATTATTGACGCAGAGCCCAGTGCCATCGTTTCCACCACCAAGATGTAGAAGAATGAGCTCGAAGATCGAGAGGAGGGGGAGCGCCTCTTCCACTCATAGGTGTGGGTGAAGGCTTCTTTGCTTCAGTTCATTATCGACAATGGGAGCCAAAATAACCTCATTTCAACAAATGTCATGAAGTTACTGGGACTACCGACCATAGCACACCCGCAGTTGTACACCATTGGGTGGCTTCACCAAGGACGAGATCTTTGCGTCATCCAACAATGTCACCTTCCCTACAACATCAATCCTTCACGGATGAGGTATTGTTGGATGTTGCTCCTCTTGAAGTTTGCAATGTAGTACTGGGACAACCATACTTATGGAAGCGACATGTTGGGTATGAGTCTAGGCCTCTCATTGTTATCATTACTTTGGGTAATAAGTTGTACACGATACCGGAGGTAACATCGCCTACCACCATCTGTTTGATCACTGTGAAGAAATTCAATAAGATCATTTCCCAGACCGGGAAATTTGTTTTTCTTATGATATGCACTCAAGGAAAGAAGAATATTGTGGCCATGGCCTCTATACATTGCTCCTCCACATGAAAGCAACATATAGACAAGGTCATGAAGGAGTACAAGGACATTTTCACTTCACCCACAGGGGTACCTTTACATTGCCAGGTCAAGCACTCCATTTATTTGACCCTAGGCATGTCGATACTCAATGGACTAATCTATCAGCGCTCTATTCTGGATAACGATGAAATCAAGAGGTAGATTCAAGAGTTGTTGCAGAAAGGGAATACTAGGCCAAGTTTATCTCCCTATGGGAGCCCAATCGTATTGGTACAGAAGAAGGATGATACTTAGAGACTCTGTATTAACTATCGGGTGCTGAACAAGATCACTATCTAAAATAAGTATCCAATCCCACAGATTAATGACCATAAGGAACAGCTCAAGGGGGCCAAATATTTCAACAAGATTGACTTGAAGTCTAGTTATCATCAGGTACCAATTAAACCCTCTGATGTGTGGAAGATTGCCTCCAAATCCAAGGAAGGCCTTTTCGAGTGGCTGGTCATGCCTTTCAGGTTGATGAATGCCCCCACAATGTTCATGAGGCTGATAGATGACATCTTGCGACCCTTCACCAACTCATTCGTGGTGGTGTATTTGGATGACATCCTGATATTTAGCCATAGTTGGGGAGAACACATCCACCATATTTGACAGGTCCTCCAAATCCTTCGACAACACAAGTTGTGTGCCAATTTGGAGAAATGCACTTTTGGTATGACCCAGGTTCAATATCTATGGTACATCATTGATGAGCGAGGTGTGCATGTGTACCCAGTGAATATAAAAGTCATCTGGGATTGGCCATCCCTAACCACTCTAACGAAGCTCCGCATCTTTCTGGGTCTTACCAATTTCTACTGTAGGTTTGTCTTGGGGTTCTTTCATATCACTTGGCTTTTAAGTCACCAAGGGCAGAGCGAAAGAAAATTTATTTTGGTGAATCCCAACATAAGGCGTTTTCCGAGTTGAAGCAATGCCTATTTTCTGCACCAGCTCTCACATGACCAGACCTACAACAACCATTTGAGATTGAGACAGATGCCTTCGACTATGCTATTGGTGCATTTCTTACTCAGTAGGGGCATATAGTGGCATATCACAATGAGACATCCCAGCTATGAAAAAGAGATGTATTCCATTGTGTAGGCCCGCTGACAATGGAAGCATTACATTATGGGGAAGGAAATGGTCATCCACACAGACCACCCAACCCTGTAGTTCATACAGACACATGGGAATTTGCAGAATGATCGCCATCAGAAATGGTCTACATACCTGCAATAGTTCCATTTGAACATTAAGTACAATAAAGGTAGAACAAATAATATTGTAGACTACCTTAGTTGATTGTCGGTCATGGCGTTGACCACTGTGTTCGAATCTTATGGGAACAAGACTCTGGGGTGGCCGCATCTTTACAAGAGCGATCTAGCATTCGGAAACACATACCATACGTTCCTAGAAGGTAAGCAAGTTCCAAATTTTCACCTCCAGGATGCACTATTATGCCAACTATGACACATTTGTGTTCCTTCAAGAAAGTGTGCCAAGATGATTTGGAAATCGTAATATAGTTAAGTCGCTAAACATTTCAGAGTAGAGAAAAAAATGGAAGTGTTGCAAAAATATTTTTATTGGCCAAACCTTCGACGAGATGTTGGGAAGTACATCAGATCCTGCATTGCCTACGCCATTGCCAAACCAACCATCAAGAAATTCCTATATACTCCTATTCCTACTCCTAGTTGACCTTGGGAATCCATCTCCATGGATTACATGTCGAGCCTTCCTTCTACTAAACATGGAAACGACTATGTTTTCATGGTCATCAAAAAATTCTCTAAGATGGCCATTATGGCGGTCTGCAAGAAGAGCATCACAACAAAAGCCATTGCTAAGCTCTTCTTTGAACGAGTGTGGGTACACTTTGGGATCCCACAGTCTATTATCTTAGATCGGGACAAGAGGTTCCTAAGTACATTTTTGTCAGGTCTTTGGTCAATGTTGGATACCAAGATCACTAAGTCCACAACTTTCCACCCCCAAACGAATGGCCAAACTGAGGTCGTCAACAGGATGATCATACACATTTTGTGCATGTACAACTTGAAGCATCCACGCACATGGAATGAAAGCCTTCCCTATGTCTAGCACAACTACAACAAATATCTCCATAATTCAATTAGCCACAACTCCTTTCAGGTGGGGTTGGGATTCCAGTCATTATGTCTCATTGATGTGGCCATACCATTTGCAGCTACTCAAGCAGATTCAACTCATGTCTAGTCCGAAGATGACAGGGCTAACAACTTCATTAAGTGCATTCAGTACATCTACCAGCAGGTCCATGACATATTCGACAGAGCCAATGCTAAGTAAAAGCAGCGACATGACCAGCATCAGTTGGGACACAAGTTCTAGGTGGATGAAAAAGTTTGGATACATTTGCAGAAGGAGCGCTTCGTTGGGCCCCACTGCAAGATTCACTCGCTCTGATATGGGTCGTAAACCATCACCAAGGTTGTAGGTTAAAATTCCTTTGAGCTCAACATTCCACTGTTCCTTGTCCTGAACCCATTGTTCAATGTAGTCCACCTTCGTCCATACTTTCCACCATTACTGGACACATCCGACATTGCAAAATAGCGCACACCAACAAAGTTAAACCTAGACTACATGGAACATACCACAACTGATCAGATCATGGACATGCAGATCAAGAACACTCACCAATAGAGTATCCACCTATATCGAGTTGTCAAAGCCTGCCAAATCCTTCAGTAGGGCAAGAGGTTCACAAGGGACCAAGTTCAACAGAAGTTTCCTCATCTCATGGAGGCACTCAACATAATGGGGACCATTGCTTCCTAAAGAGGCTTGGGCAGGGGCCAACTGATCCGAGTGGATATTGGTGGCTACCCGTATATTCCACTTGGACCCCCGCCATTGTTTCTTTCAGTCTTTCAGTTTCCTTAATTGTGGCATAGTTTACTATTTTTGGTAGTTTTTGGGTCGTGAACTTCCGGAGCCATTTTAAGGCACTAAATGACGTTTTCTTGGAAAAAATGAGAATGTGAGTGTGTGATCGACATTTGCAGTTGAAATTTGTAGTCCTCAGATAGATATTTCTAACAAGATATCGTGCGCATCATAAAAAGATCACATGCCAAAGTTACGATCCTGGGAAGTTGATGTCCCAATTTACCCCAACAAGGCCCACAGTTTTGGTGCTTCATCTCCTACGGTTAGGTTTTTGGATGTTTAGGTTTTTCCATTATTTCTCAATAATAAATAGGCCTTTGAGCGTCATTGTAACACAGTAGCTTGTCACTTCTCCTCTCAGAGATAAGCTACCATTTCCCGAACTAGTTTATTTCCATTCTATTTGTAAACATATTTCAGTTCTTTGATATTAATCAAATGAAGTGTTATTTGTGATGAAACTTTGTATTTATGGTTATATATGTATTCTGTTGTGTTCCTGTTTAAGTTCAGATCAGGTTGGAAGGTCCATCAAATGGACATGAAGAGTACTTTCCTTAATGAAGATTTGGAGGAAACAACATATTTTGTATGGACTTTAGGAGCTTTTTTTTACCTATATCAAACACAATTGTTTTAGTTTCCAAGGAAGGAGAATCTTGTGTACAACCTTAAGAAGGCTCTATATGGCCTAAAACAAATACCTTAACCCTGATACATTAAGATTGATAAGTACCTGGATGGACAAGAGTTCCAATAAAGTCCTTCAAATTTCAATGTATACATAAAACCATTAATAATGATATTATTCTACTAGTGACTTATGTAAATGGCATCATTATTACATATAGTGGGGCAAGTGGTTTTGAATAGATCAAATCTAATGTGAGCAATTCTTTTGACATGAATGATCTAGGCATCTTACATTACAATATATGTGTAGAAGTTTGAGAAATAAATAGTAGCATTTTTGTCTCACAAAAAAAATATGCCGAAAGTTTGCTTGAAAGATTCAAATTGGTATATTACACAATCTTGTCTACAACTTTGGAAAAAATATTGAACACTGAAATAATGAAGATTGACTCTAAGGTAGGTAATGAGTCAATGTATAGGCTAAGGATGGGGAGCTTAAATAATGATTAGTGCTTATTTGAATTATGTTGTGAGCTTCATTTCTAAATTTATGATAATGTCAAAGGTAAAGCATTGGACTGCATCAAAGAGAGTGTTGAGATATGTGAAAAGAACATTTGGCTTTGGCATCTTGTGCATCAAAAGAAAAGACATAACCTGTGTGGGTTTACAAGTTCAAATTGGGCAAGTATTGTGGACCAAAAAACTTAAAATTTATATATGTTTTAGGCTTGGCACAAACATAATCACTTAGAGAAGCAAGAAACAATGTGCAATATCCTTTTCATCCACATAATCAGAATATTGAAGACAATTAAAGGAGAGTGTGAGGCAGTTTGATTCTTTGGTTCAAGAGAATGCTTTCGAACATAGAGATGCAATAGAAAAAGCCAACACCCCTACTCTATGACAATTAAGGGGTAGTCCAATTAGCCAAAAATCAGTTTTCCATAAACATGCCAAATATATTGAAATACATTGCCACTTCATCAAAAAGATTGTAAAGCATGAATCTATTGAGTTACAATAGATATTTTTACCAAAATCCTAAATAAATGTAAAATTACTTAATAAACCTGGTATAGTTAGTAAATTGACCATTAAAAATGTCATTAAGTAAAGCAGAAGAATGCAATGGATGGAAGTAGCCTGTCTCTTCGGAAATTCCATTCATTTTCTAGATCAGAAGAATGCAACTAAATTGTGAGACTCCTTATCAGAGTATAACACAGAATGATTCTCTGGTGTAAACAGTTAAAACTGTCAAGAGTGGGCCTCAATTTGGTAGGTTAATAGTTCAACTAAATAAGTCCTAAAAGAAGAAATTAGCATGCACTTCTTGGAGTCAGCAGGCTAACCACATTTGGTTTGATGGCAGCATTATTAAATAGATGTATTTTACAATATTTCAGATTGCATACACACATGTTGGACAAGCAGCAAGGAAATGAGTGTCTGGATATGTAATGTATTTTACAATATTTTAGATTGCATACACACATGCTGGACAAGCAGCAAGGAAATGAGTGTCTGGATATGTGATGGGCAGAAGGCCCCACGCTATATTTTTGGATAGAGACGGTTCTCTGAACCAGTGATGGTCAGAAGGCCCCCACACCATAGATCTGGAAAAAAGAGAATTGAAAATATGGTATTATAATTGGTAGGTACTTTTATATTAGAAGATGAGCATTGACCACATGCCCAGAATCTTCTCACATTTTTCTATTCTTTGCAATGCTGTATGTCAGATTTTCCTTCGCATTTTCTTTCTTTATTGTTTTATGTTTGAATACTTCCTAAAGTATGATGAAGCTGAGAAGGACTTTATGTTGAATATTTCGCAAGTATGATGAAGCTGAGAAGGACTTTAGCCGACTATGATGAGAGATGGGAGTTTTGTGTTTTATTTGTTTATGGTTATAGTTTTTTTTAATAAAGGTGGGAAAATTTATCATAATTTAGTTGTTAAAATAGCAATGAGGATAGTTATTTCTAGCTGCTATTCTTGAATGCAGGCTTATTGATCACCTTTATTCAAAGAAACCACGTCACTTGGAATAACACACTGGCGGTAGTAAAGGGGCAGGCTTCCATTCTTGTCAGATGCTTCTGAATCTTGGACTGTTAACCTGTTTCTTAAGTCTAAGAAAAACAAACTCTTAACCGAGCAAAAACAAATATAATTATAACTTCTATATGAAATTTATTTTTATTTTATTTTGTTTTGGTTTTTAGTTGAAAAATTATTCAAATTTGAAAGTACAATTTACGATTTGATATAGGGTATTGAGATTTTTCGTTTAGTTTCCCGCTGTTGAAGAATCATTCAAAGTTTGGACATAAAATTTGGTTTTTGACAGAATTTTTTTTTTTTTTTCTAGTTTTTTTTATACTTGAATTTCATTTTCATGTGTTTTGGTTTTATTTTATTTTTGAATATTGATAATTTAAAATCATTTTGAAAATCACATAAATAAAACTAAAAATGAAATTCAAATTTCAAATATAATTTCAAATATTTATAAAAAAATATTTAATATCTTAGAGGATTTGCCTAAATGGCCAAAAAGTGGTTGGCAAAAAAATTCAAAAAATCTTACCATAAGAATGTTTGAATCATATATTTTATGGTGGAAATAGATTCAGCACAATCAAAAATCTTTGGAACATTTCAAAATCTTGAAGTTTAACGGCTGTAACCTGAATTTACAAAAATCCCTGCAAAATTTTATCAAAATATAAATGAAATTTCCATAGTTTTCAAAAAAAATAAACTTCCTTGTTAAATTTTTTTTCAGAGAGAAAAATCTATAATAGTATTATATTGAGACAATATAAGAGGTACATATGAGTTTGAAATATGACTGATAGCATCATCAGTGCACAAATGGTGCTGGAGAACTCATAGCAATAACCATCAGCTAAAAGGATACTAGGAAAACATAATCAAAATGACTGTCTACCTATATAGAGAAACAAATACATATACATATATAACGAGCCCATATAAGTAGGGCAGGGGAAAAAAACAGATTAGAAAAGTTCAAATGCCTGGAATGAAAAAATCCAGAATGTGATAAGTATAGGCATCCACAGAAATCATCAAAGCACCATGATCATATGACATTCCCTCCTTAGACAGACCGAACCGCCTCTGTATTATGGGAGCGGGGAATGTGTGAAATAGAGAGCTATTTTAAAATATTCCAGAAATGCATTGACCGCGCCAACCATCCAGTAAGGTGAGGATAATCAATATGGGTAAAAGATGTTTTCTCGATATAAAACATAAAAATGTTTTAGGTTTATTATTTACACATATCTTTACACCTCTAAAGCCTTGTTTGACAAATAATCACACCGAAGAAAGAGAATAAATTCATTGAAATAGTATATGGCATTTAACAGAATTGATGGATAAACTTAGAATGGCCTTTTTACTGCCATTGCAGTTCTATTTGATTCGTACCTTCTTTTCTCTATTCTGCTTGCTTTCGCCTGTTCACCAGTGAGCTTCTAGATTCTGGTTTTCTATTCTACTGGAGTTTTTAGTGTTCACATGTTTCTTCAGGTTGGGATGGGATGGGATGTTTCTTCTGGTTGGGATGGTGATTATTTTAGTAATATATATTTTCAATTTATTGAGGAAATTATAAATCTCTTACTTATTCAAAGATTCGATAGGGCAAAATTTCAAATGGGAAACTAAACATTTTATTTTTATTTAGTGATCAACTAAGATGTGATACAGCAAAATTTTAAATTGAAAACCAAACATTTTATTTTCATTTAATTATAGAATTTGATAGTATGGCCACTTTTTCTTCTAAGGAAACTTACTAAAAACAAAGGGACATGATGAACATGAAAATTTAGAAGGGCAGAACCTGTTGAATAGCAAAACGAGAGTAAAACACGTTCAAATCAGAACCAGCTAAAACCAAAAGCATAAACAGATTTTGAAGGTTTTTGGCAGATAGCTAAATCTTGTAAAATGTCAGGATTGGAGAGTTGAATGGCTAGCAGAGGAGCAGGAAAGTGATTTTAATTTGATAGTGTGGCCACATTTTATTCCAAGGAAACTTACTGGAAACAAAAGGAAGTGATGAACATGAAAATTTAGAAGGACAGGACCTGTTGAATAGCAAAATGAGAGTAAAGAACTTCCAAATCAGAATCAGCTAAAACCAAAAGCATAAACAGATTTTGAAGGTGAATAAACAGATTTTGAAGGTTTTTGGCTGATAGTTAAATCTTGTAAAATGTCAGGATTTGAGAGTTGAATTGCTAGCAGAGGAGCAGGAAAGTGAAAAATTAGTAGTGAATAAGTTAATGGGCAAACTATTATTAACTAGCCTAGATTCATCTAATCCCAATCTATTAAGGTTTGATGGGTAAATTATTATTAAACAGCCTAGATCTATTTAACTCTGGGTCTATTATGAACCTAGAGAAATTTAATCTTCTAAATACAAAACTTTGATCAAATCATTAATTCAAAGTTATTCAATCTAATAATATTAATATTAACATTGGATTTGACAATAATATCAATATTAATATTGATATTGATATTAGATTTAATGATATTTTTTATATAGAATGATAACAAAATTTATAATCAAACTATATTAAATTAATATTTTCAAATATTACAATTTTAATTTAGAAATTTTATGTTTTTAAAAATTTCAATATATTTTTTAAAATTATAATTTTTTTTTAAATAAATATTTAATAAAAAATATTAAAACATTTTGAAACATATTTTCCATTTTTATATTAATATAGTATAATTTTTTAATTTACAAGTTTATATTCATTTTTATTTTAGATTGGCATTAATTTTTTTTATGCATCCAAGATACATACCGGTTGACTTAATTTGATTGGAAAAACCGATGCAGATTAACTTACTTTGATTGGAAGAACATTTAACAACAATTCATTCAATCCCATCTCAATTGTGTCATATTTAATTATACTTCACTTATTAAAAAGTTTCAACTAAAATATTATAATAAATTATAGGTATTTTTATATCAAGGAAAAATCAAAATCCCTTTTGGATGCTATCGAAGGCAACCAGCACTAACTAAGTTTTTAGTTACAGACACTTTAATTTTATGCGTGTAGATTTTAAATTACTTAAACAAATAATAACTAAGTTTTCAATTATATATTAAATGTCTTAAATTATTTTAAATTAATTACAGATAATAAAGAGATTAACAATTATACAAGTATTTTATTTTATGGTTATTTATATGGTTTCAATTATTTTAAATTAATTATTTTAAATAAATTAATTTTTAATTAATATGAGAATATATGGTATAGTTTATTTATTTTTATGTTTTTTTAACATATTGGTTAGTAAGTTTGGTTTGAGATTTGTTATAATTATAAGTTTGAATTATGAAATTTGGATAATTTTAACCTTAATGTTTTGGTAAAAAAATATGAATATTGTATAGGGACTTGTGTTCCCCAAAAAATCTATCTACTTTATATTTTTATATTTGGGGGATTTAAGGAAAAGTCCTAAAACTGCTAGGGACTTCATGGGGGAGTCGAGGACTGGTAGTCCCCAAGTTGTTCTCGCATATTTCAGGGATGTTTTTGGGAGATTTCAAGGATTTTCTTGGTAGCCTTTGAAATGATGTTCTAAGTAGATTTCAAAGAATAATCCAAGCATATATCGTCACTTTTCACAATCATAGACATTGACGGTTGAACAATATAATCATTTTACCTATCCATTATTTTTGTATTGCATTGAATCTAATTTTGTGGTACAAATTGCATCTCAAAGCATGGGTTTTGTATGATGGGTTTCAAATTCAGATTTTGGTGTTTTAGACACTGTATTTTCAATGGAAAAATTACAACAAGCAAAACCTCCATGTCAAGAAAACAACAAATGCAACATTTCAAGAGGCTAATCCTTATGGTTGTTGTTCTTGTCAGATATTCTGAGTTTTTACATGTTGTACATGGATTTCTAGGATTCATTCAAGTTTCAGTGCTTTTGCCATTCCAACCTCAAGCATTGTGAAAACAATCAAACCGTTGTGACTTGGATTGGTAGGAAATGTTTAAATAAATTTCTATTAAATCCCCTTTTTTATTTGAAATATGAATTAAATAACTTTAGAAAATCAAAGTATTTTATAGTGGCTTTCTAGACAGTTGTGAAAGTTTGCAAAACCAATTGAGAACGAAATGTATTTTATGTTTAGCATAGTCATCATTAACTAGCAATGTGAGGAAGAAAAACTGCTATAGAGACAATTCTTTGCCTTATGGACCTTATTGCAAATTGAGGTGAATTACACTTAATTTTCTAAAGTTAAAGCTCACGTATGAGAGGCTTACCAAAAATTATATTACATCGCCATATTTTAATGAAAAAAAAAACCAAGAGATTAGAATAGTTAAATTTCACCCTTTATTTTTTTTAATGAGTATGAGTTTTAAAGTGATTAATGAACTTCAACTAGTTTGAATCAGATACTATTTTTGGTGACTAAATGGTTGCCTCTTTGGTGTGATCGCCATGCGAAGGATAGATGTATGCACAAAACAAATTTAGTTATCAGGAAGGTTTTACATACATAACTATTCCCTTCCCAGAAAAGGGCTTATGTTACCCCAACCAATCAAATGTAAATGTGAAGCAAAAACTCCAATCTATTTACGATCTAACAAAAAAAATACCAAAAACTCCAATCTATTTATGATCTAATAAAAAAATATATCTTAGTTGAGGTTGAGTATCGAGATTGATTGTTGGATTGTTTAGCTTTGATGGTGCCATCACTTGAAGGCAATTTTCATTGGAGAAATCACAAATGGACCCAATGGTCTGAAATATACTCATCGTTTCCAAATTAGAAGAACAACAGATAACTCAATATAAACAAAATAAGTTACTTTAAAAACATATTACTACATAATAAACAACTATTAAGAACATGTCAGTACATACAAAGTCATAAGATACTAAGTTGGATTGACAAAATCAAAACATGGGCTTACCCAACTCCTCATATAAGAAAAGAACGGGGGGAGGAAGAGGTAGGTCACTTTTCTACATGAATTACATGAATTCTAGGTGACAAATGGAGGTTGTTTAAAGATTCACTGAAAGCACAGATTTTGGGTTATTTCCATATAACTCTAGCAAATCAGTCTTTACGGACAATGCTATGAATATGATCAGTGGTATACATATAGCACTAACTTGAAGTTGAAAATGGTATAATCCATTTTATTGCTTGGATTCAATTTTTGCAAAAACCTCTTTTTCCAAGAAACCATCAATTTGGACATATTAGAGACTTCACAAGATGATTACCTCTTTGGTGTGATCATGATGGTCAAGATAGTTGCATGCACAAAAGAAATTTATTTATCGAGCAAGTTTCACAAACCTAACTATCCTCTTACTAGAAATAGACCTTATTTTTTTCAAACTCCAATCTATTTACGATCTAAAAAAAATTACCTTAGTCGAGGTTGAGTATTGGTATTGATTGTTGGATCGGTTAGATTTGATGGTGCCATCACTTGAAGGGAATTTCCATTGGAGCAGTCACAAATGGACCCAATGGCCTGAAATATATTCATCATTTCCAAATTTAAAGAACAACATATAACTCAATATAAACAAAAATAAGTCACTTCAAAAGCATGTTACTACATATCAGACAGTTGAATATAAACAAAGCTCAATAACATTTCAATACATATCAAGTCATAAGATACAAAGTTGAATTAACAAAATCAAAACATAGGCTTACCTAGCTCCGTGTATAGGAAAAAAACTAGTAGAGGAAGAGGTAGGTCACTTTTCTTCATGAATTACATGAATTGTAAGTGAAAAATGTAGGAGGTTGTTTAAAAATTCACTGAAAGCACATATTTTGGGTTATTCTCATATAACTCCAACAAATTAGTCCTTATGGACAATGCTATGAATATGATCAATGGCATACATATACCACTAACTTGAATTTGAAAATGGTACAATCCATTTTATTGCTTGGATTCAATTTCTGCAAAGGCTCTTTTTCCAAGAAATCATTAGTTTTGATATATTAGAGACTTCACAATATGGTTACCTCTTTGGTGTGATCCCGATGATCAAGATAGTTGCATGTAAAAAATAAATTTATTTATCAAGTAGGTTTCACATAGCTAACTATCCTCTTACCAGAAATAAGCCTTATTTTTTCTACTTTCCCAAATCCTCCAAGTCATTTCCAATAAAAATACTATTGTGACTAAGAAAATGTAAACAAGGAGTGAAAACTCAAATCCGTTTATGATCTAACAATAAGGAACTACCTCTTTCGAGGTTGAGGTTTGAGATTAATTATTGTACCAATTGTGCAAGAACTTTGAGAGCGATATCCATTGGTGCAGTCACAAATGGACCCAAAGATATGAAAATATTCATTATTTCCAAATCTAAACAACAATGTACAGGTGAATATAAACAATTTACATAAAAATCATATTATCACAAGTGAATATAAACAAATTATTTTAAGAACATGTTAAAATACACAGTCTTACCCCGCTCCTGGTATAGGCACAAACATTGGTTGTGGAGGAAGAGGTAGGTAGCTTTTCTGCATGACTTACATGATTTATGGATCATAAATGCAGAAGGTTTTAAAAATTCACTAAAGGAATGGTTTTTGGATTATTATCTTACAACTCCTGTAAATTAGTCTTGTGTAAAGTGCTAAGGGATCTGTAACATGCACAATGTTAATGATTGGTGTGGTCACAAAACTAGAGGACACAGTCACAACCCCACCATATCCAGTGATATTCAAATTGTATTTCCCCCCATTGTTGCCAATTTTCATTGTGTTGGCATGGTTGTTAAAATCTTGGAAATTGTCAATGTGTAGAACTTGGAAATGCAATGGGCTAACAACAATTATTTTTTCTCATTGATTGTTAAATTGGTGAGCATTTTCTTTGGGAGAGAAGAGAATGCAATATTATATGTTGCAAATATTGTAATACCTTGATTCGTGTTGTTTGCTTCTACTTGTAGAACTATAAGAAGGTTGTTGGATTCCAAGAGACTCAAGAAAGTATTGAACAACCCAACTAATGATAGCAAAGCTATCATATTCGCAAAGACCAGTGCTAGTGTTAGTGTTGGTGCTGGGGTTGGCTTCAATATGGATGTTAACTCAGCCGCAAAAACTACAATGCCTCCATTCTCATTACAATGGCTACCTCCCATTATTCTCATCATAACAATCAAACTAACCACTATCTGAATAACTACACTACAGTTCTTCATTGCCACTCCAATTGGATCACCCGTGCCACCTAATCAAACGATAAAAGGAAAAAAATTTAGACATGAAGCCTATTCATAACCAGACCTTCCAACAGGTTACTCTACTCTACTCACTATTTCTAGAAGGTTAAACCTACTCAAATACTCTACATCAATAGATCACAGTTTTCTTAATCGCACACAAATAGTAAACAAAAAGCAAGAGCACCCATATCATCAATCTTAGTTACATTGTTTATAGTAATGATTCATAAATAAGAAGCAGAGTCTACACCAAATGGCAAACAATTGAAGTTTCATTGTGAATGAAAATCGGGAACATATAGTATGTTAAGATAAATGCATAAAGCTATGGACATTGCAAGAGGAAAAGGTGGGATGATTGTAGGTCTCTTCCTAATCAAATGTAAACAAGGAGTGAAAAATCGAATCCATTTACGATCTAACAACAAGGAACTACCTTTTTTGAGGTTGAGTTTTGGGATTAATTATTGTATCGTTTTAGGGTTGATTGTGTAAGCGCTTCGAGAGTGTTATCCATTGGAGCAGTCACAAATAGATCCAAAGGTCTGTAAAAAATCATTATTTCCAAATCTAAACAACAATGTATATGTGAATATAAATGATTTACTTAAAAATCATATTATCACAAGTGAATAAAAAAAAATAGTTTAAGAACATGTTAAAACACATGATCTTACCCAGCTCCTGGTTTAGACACAAACAACGATGGTGGAGGAAGAGGTAGGTGGCTTTTCTACATGACTTACATGAATCATGAATCATAAATGCAAAATGTTCTTCAAAAATTCAGTAAAGCACAATTTTTGGATTATTCTTTTACAACTCCTACAAATCAGTCTTGTATCAACTATCAATAATTTGAGTCTACGGAATGAATGGCAAGGATACTTAAGAGAGTTTCGGGATGCCTGACCATTGTTTGCTTTGAGAAGGATGACATCTCTTGTAATCTACATAAATATTTTAGCAGAAGTGTACATGTTCTTCAGGTAAAAACGAAAAGAAGACGACACCAAATTACCATGTTAAAGGATATTATGCCAAGTGTTCCTTCAACCTTGTGAACAACTCTAATGAGGTCATCGCAGAGGTCTGTATGTTCCTGTAAGTCTTATTACATTCAATATGTATGATCAGAGTAATTCATTGGACTGTAGTCATGCTAAGTTTTGAAAATATTTGTTGTTTTGCAAGTGAAGCCAAAACAGGTCAAATCAAATATAAGCATGGGAGAAGACATGTTCAATCTGATAGTGAGGCATGTCTGCGACCAAGCTTTCATTATGGGATTGATTATCGCTCTAGATCAGATCATGTCGTCTGTCTGACCGCCCATCCTCTATAAGGGGTACCGAAGGAAACAGAGGGAAGGAATATTTGTTAGGCATTCCTCCTCTCTCATGGTATTGGAAATTCCAAATCCCGCTGAAGATGAATTCAATGTGTGAAATCCCACTTCGGAATACACGAAAATTATGGAATTGAATTTTTTTTCGCACTGCAATGCCATGTGTAGAGTGTGTTAGCTTATCTTTTTTGCACGTGTTTTTACGACACAATGTGGAGTTTGTAGACTCCTTTTGTCCTAGGATAATAATTCTTAACCATGACCGTCTACAGTATGTCTTCATTGATCACAAAAGCATAACCCTATTTTACCAAAGATGAAAACATGGTGGCCTATTCCCAAGTGCATACTGTAAATCGAAGAACTCAGTGGTTCATTCACATGTGATTTGTAGTTGAAGTTTATGATTTTGCTCATAGAATTTTAGTGGCGATATTGAATGCACTCCAAACTAATGTCCTAAATGATAGTAACCAGTAAAAATCCAATAGTTTATCTCTACATGCCTTAAAAAGGAAAACCCTACCTTATGTGTAGTTGACAATTTGAGCAGAACTTGATAGTGACAATCTCGTGTTTTATGGCTTAGTAATTAATAACATTGACAAGGTTAATTCATTAATGTAAGTTGGATCAGTTTGAATTTAGAGTTCCTATGAAATCAGTGTAATGTGGTGAATTGTGTTTTGTTGCATTTACCTGGAATGTGATCTGTATATATTCATAGTTTCTGGTTGAGAGGGCTCTCAATTGTTGTGTCACAAAGATGACACTTGTCTCTTTCCCTACACATTCTTGTGGCTGCCACAACAATGTCACTTCTCATGGAGCTTGTATTGAGTATGTTGACCCTATCCACTTTAGGAGAGTCCTCTTATTTTATTTTACTTTTAATTGAATCAATTGACAAGATACAAAGCTCATGCACTTTTAATTCATTTCAGGAGATATTCCCCACATCTAACAAGTCTGGGTGTACAAACACCCACTAATAGCAATACATCTCCTCTCGTACTGTGCACTTTTCACATGTGCCCAATTAGAATATATTAGCATGTCAAACTCAACTACAAAGAGTATTGAAGAGTGAAAATCCTATCACAAACTTCAATTACATGTTGAATTACATTGATTGGAATATTGTTGCTCAACATCCAAACTTCAACAACTTGACCCAAATTTTCAGCTTCAACTACAATCCACTTGATCCATATGCATCACTAAGTAACTCAATCCTTTTCCCCTATGTTTTCACACTTGATTTTCTAACAACACCTTATCAATTTTTCATTTAAATGCTAATAAGTTAAGGCATCCCCAGTTTTGTTTGTCTTTGATGATGCCTTTACAGATGACAATGCATTGTTTTGGGGAATCAAATGCTACAATGATATGCTTTTGGAAGTTGAACCAATGGGGAATGTCTAGTTTGAATTGCTTCAGAAGGATACACAAACATTCACTTTAAAACAGAGGTGGTTATTCCCTCAAAAAATCTACTTTTATGGCGAAGAATCACTCTTCATTTATACTATTTTTTCCATATGCTACAAACTTAAGACATTTCCTTTACAACATTTAATGCAATTGATAATATTATTAATACAAATCTATAAATCTTATCAT